>CM038682.1:314319657-314472375 GCA_021605205.1 Aegilops longissima
ACCGTGCATCCGATTCCGGTGATCTTTATATCGATTTCAACGAAATCATCTCATCTTTCTGTGGCATACTTGGTTTGCCAAGTTGATGCCTGGTTCATCATTTACCTTCGGGCGCTTTATCGCATTGCATATCACATCCGCATACCATGTCATGTTTTGCATCATGTTGATTGTGCATTGCACCGTGATTTATTGTGGTTCCTTTGTTTGTGT
Source organism: Aegilops longissima (assembly GCA_021605205.1). Classification (NCBI taxonomy): domain Eukaryota; kingdom Viridiplantae; phylum Streptophyta; class Magnoliopsida; order Poales; family Poaceae; genus Aegilops; species Aegilops longissima. The sequence goes on from CM038682.1 coordinate 314,319,871, forward strand.
TGTTGCTTTGGGTAGAGCCGGGAGGCGAGTACGTGAGCGAGGAACCTGTTGAGAACGCTTACGAGGATCAAGCTTTCGACAACTCGAGAACATTGCGAGCAAGATGACCATACCCTCGAAATCACTTCTATCTTTGCTATGCTAGTTGCTCGCTCTTTTGCTATGCCTATGCTGCGATGCCTACCACTTGCTATATCATGCCACCCATATTGCCATGTCAGCCCTAACCATCCTTTCCTAGCAAACCGTTGTTTGGCTATGTTACCGCTTTGCTCAGCCCTCTTATAGCGTTGCTAGTTGCAGGTGAAGCTGAAGTTTGTTCCTTGTTGGAACATGGAGATGTTGTTCCTTATTGGAACATGTTTACTTGTTGGGGATATCACAATATATTTCTGCTATAACTAATGCATCTATATACTTGGTAAAGGGTGGAAGGCTCGGCCTTATGCCCGTGTTTTGTTCCACTCTTGCCACCTAGTTTCCGTCATACCGTGTTATGTTCCTTGATTTTCGCGTTCCTTACATGGTTGGGTGATTTATGGGACCCCCTTGACAGTTCTCTTTGAATAAGACTCGTCCAGCAAGGCCCAACTTTGGTTTTACCATTTGCCGCCTAAGCCTTTTTCCCGGGTTTCATGAGCAGGGTCATCTTTATTTAACCCCGGGCCAATGCTCCTCTGAGTGTTGGTCCAAACTAGAGCCACTTGCGGTGCCACCTGAGGCAACTTGGGGCATCTTCGTTTGCCGTCGTAGTGTTCATCCGGATGTGCCACGAGAACGAGATATGTGCAGCTCCTATCGGGATTTGTCGGCACAATCAGGCGGCTTTGCTGGTCTTGTTTTATTCTTTGTCGAAATGTCTTGTAGTCCGGGATTCGAGATTGATCGGGTCTTCCGGTAGAAGGAATATCCTTCGTTGACCGTGAGAGCTTATAATGGGCTAAGTTGGGACACCCTGCGGGTAATATCTTTCAAAGCCGTGCCCGTGGTTATGAGGCAGATGGGAATTTGTTAATGTCGGTTGTAGAAAACCCGAAGTTGACCTCAAATAAAATACACATCAACGCGTGTGTAACCGTGATGGTCTCTTCTCGTGGTCAGGGAAGTGAACACGATGTTGGAGTTATGTCGGCGTAAGTAGTTCAGGATCACTTCTTGATCGCTTTTAGCTTCACGACCGTGCTTTGCTCCTCTTCTCGCTCTCTTTTGCGAAATAGCCACCATATATGCTAGTCGCTGCTGCAGCTCCACCTTACTACTCTGTCCTTCCTATAAGCTTAAATAGTCTTGATCTCGCGGGTGTGAGATTGCTGTGTCCCGTGACTCACAGATTCTACCAAAACAGTTGCAGTGCCGGCGATGCGGTGCAGGTGATGCAACCGAGCTCAAGTGGGAGTTCGACGAGGAACGTGGTCGTTACTATGTGTCTTTCCGATGATCGATAGTGGTGCCCAGTTGGGACGATCGGGATCTGTGTAGCATTTGGGGTATCTTCTTTTATTTTGGTTCCGTGGTCGGACCTTGAGTGTACTACGAATGATGGATGTTTATTTATGTACTGTGTGAAGTGGCGCATGTAAGCCAACTATGTATCTCTTTCCTTATGTATTACATGGGTTGTGTGAAGATTACCTCACTTGCGACATTGCTTTCAATGCGGTTATGCCTCTAAGTCGTGCCTCGACACGTGGGAGATATAGCCGCATCGAGGGCGTTATAAGTTGGTAATCAGAGCCTTCCCAACTTAGGAGCCCCCTACTTGATTGTTTGCTTGGCGTTGTTGTGTCTAGAATGGAAAATGTTTTGAGTCTTAGGATTATATATATCGGAGTAGGATTCTTTTACTCCCGGTCCCTTAAATCGCTCTGTGAGGTCTCTGACGTAGAGTTTTGACTCTCCTCTTCTCAAATTTCACTAAATTTTTTTTAGGATCACGCTGGTATCTTGGGATCGTTCGATGGTTTTGTGACAAGAACATTGTTCTTGGTGCCTCGACATTTAGGGGTTGTGGCGGTGTCCGGGAGTTGAGCTCCGGGTGTTGTCGTCACAATTTTATCGTTGCGATTCTGGAATACCTGAGTTTTGCCGACATCAAAATCTCTTTTGTGCAGTTGTTGGTGAGATAACCCGATAACCCGATCTTGGCGAGTCTTGGGAGTATTGCCATGACTTGCATAACGGATGTTTTTGAAGGTCGAGGTACACGATTTCGAGGATTTCTTGGTTATGTGTTGACGGATGGATACAATGGATCTAGGTATTGTTAGTTTGGGTGATATATTTTGTGTCCCTGTATCCCCAACACCAGATTGCATAACCAGAAAGTTTGGGAGTTTATAGGTGAAATTCTAGTAGCTTACGGGATATTCTTTCCGACGGATGTATGATTTGAGATTGGGGTTCAACGTCTAGTGGTCCGCCCATTCACGGTCGATTCTGATGGTCGCGAGGCGTCTTAAAGAATCCTTGGCTATGCTGATTCGGGGACATCTTGTTTGTCATTCATGACGTCCGCTATCGTTGTGTCCGTGTGGGCCCCACCACGAACACTTTGGTAAATCCTATCATGTGTTTGTTCGGCTCATTCTAGAAGCCAATCTTTTGTTTTCAGTTGTGATATTCGATTTGTTTCTAAGATGATGTTGTTTCCATATCTTTATCTAAGTGGCTTCTCACCTTAATGGGCGTGTGATGATTAACTTTGGAATTCATTCGTTCATTCTTTTTCGAATGTTTATTGTGAAGACTATATGTTGCAATTTCTATCCGTTGATTCTACTTATCTTTTTGTCTATCAAAGGACTAACGGATGTCACCCTCTTGAGGATGGCTCCGCCAGCGTCGAATCCGGATCGCAATGATGGGGATCGATCGAACCTCCACCTCCACCTCCGCCTCCGGAGGCACGGCAAGCTATCATGGCAGCCACCAATGCCAATGCTCGAGATGATTTTGCAGCTCTTGCAAGAAGCGTACTCGAGGGCAAGGCAATCAAGGAAATCAAGGTCAAGGCAACAATCAGCCGCACTTTGCTACTCTCGGTCGGTTCCTCGCTAATCAGCGAAGTCTTTCGGTTTACGTGTCAAGGCCACAGACGCGGACGATTGGCTAGTGGACATCTGCAAGCATTTTGATTGTAGCAATGTCGGACTGAGGACTTTGTCAAGTTTGCATCGTTTCAACTCAAGGATCAAGCTGCTTTGAGTGGTACCAACAATACAAAGATTCGAGAGGAGGTCGTGTCATTACAGGATGAGTTCCGCCGAGATTTGAGCTCACCACATTCAAAAGTGTTGTTGAGAGCAAGCGTGAGGAGTTCCGCAATCTCAAGCAGGGCAACATGTCATCTATCAATACAATATCCAGTTCGAAACTCACTCGTTTTGCTAAGCAAGGCGTGCACGATGAAAAGAGTATGATCTATCAATTCAGAGGTGGTCTCGGAGAAGATCTGCAATTAGCTCTTGTGCTTTTGAGCCAAATAAGTATGATGAATTCTACAACATGGCACTCAAGCAAGAAGCTGCCCAGCTCAAATGTGAGGCTTCTAAGAAGAGAATCGGGGATGCAGTTCAGTCTTCTTCTTCCTCTCAAGTGGCAGCTAAGCAGCAGAAGTTCTACCTTCCTCCTCCTCCGTTCCGTCGGCCTTATCGCCAGAAGAACTCGGTGGCGTGGATCTTCCCACCCACCCAACCACAGCTATCGTAACAAGTCTAGTTCTCAAGCTCCAAGGTCAAGTGCTCCTTACCACCGTCCACTCTACGAGGTGACTTGCAACAAATGTCGTGAAAAGGTCACTATCTAACAAGTGCTTCAACCAGAGGCGCCTTCCGCCTCCTCCTCCTGTGAAATCTTCCAGCAATGCAGTGGTCAAGCATAATCCAAAGCATGCCAAGGTCAATATGATGAATGCAGCTCAAGCGGAGGAATCTTCTGATGTGATAATGTGTAATCTCTCAGTTAATGATATTCCTGCAAAAGTATTATTTGATACTGGTGCATCGCTTTCTTTCATTTCGAGACCTTTTGTTGCCAAGCATGAGTTTGTGACGGAAAAGATTCCTATTCTGTTGAAGATTGTGTCCCCGGGTAAGCAAATGACATCTAATGTTTGCGTCCCGGATGTTTCTATCAAGATGGGAGATTATAGATTTCTGTCTAAACCAGTTGTTCTCGGTGACTCGGATATTGATCTTATTCTCGGAATGGACTGGCTTTATCAGCACAAAGCTCAGCTTGATTGTGCTGCCAGGGAAATTCAATTGACTCACTCTTCTAATGATGTGATCATCTATGCCGCTCGTGATGAAACCATTCGGTTGTTTTCTCTCAATGAGAAGGGCGAACTGAATGTTATCTCTCGATTCGATCGTTTGTGAGTACCAAGATGTTTTTCGGAAGAGCTTCCGGTATGCCTCCTCATCGGCCGATTGAGTTCGTTATCGATCTTGAGCACAGCATCGAACCCGTTTGCAAGCGTCCATACAAGCTTGGACCTGATGAGCTGAAGGAATTGAAGAAGCAGCTCGATGAACAAGAGCGTCTGGGTTTGATCGGCCGAGTTCATCTCCTTGGGGTTGTGGTGTTCTTTTGTCGGAAGAAGGATGGCACGGACCGACTTTCGTCGATTACCGTCCATTGAATAAGAAGACAATCAAGAACAAGTATCCACTTCCCAACATCAATGAGCTTTTCGAGCAACTCAAAGGTGCTAAAGTGTTCTCCAAGCTTGACCTTCGTATGGGTTATCATCAGATTCGCATTCGTGAACAAGATATTCCCAAGACAGCATTCGAACAAGCTTTGGTTCTTATGAATATCTTGTCATGTCTTTCGGCCTTGTCAATGCTCCTCCAACATTCTCTCGGATGATGAACTTCATATTCAACCCCTACACCAATGAATTCGTCTTGGTCTATCTTGATGATATTTTGGTCTTCTCCAAGAATAAGAAGGATCATGCCAAACATTTGCGATTGGTGCTAGACAAGCTCAGAGAGTATCAATTCTATGCGAAGTTCTCCAAATGTGAATTTTGGCTTGATGAAGTGCTTTATCTGGGTCATATCATCTCCGCCAAGGGCATCGCTGTTAATCCCGAGAAGGTATCCGCAATTGTGAATTGGGAACCTCCTTAGAATGTCAAGCAGCTCCGCAGTTTTCTTGGTCTTGCAAGCTATTGCCGAAGATTCGTTGAGAACTTCTCCAAGATTGCAAAGCCTCTTTCCAACCTTCTCCAGAAGCATGTGAAGTATGTCTGGTCTCCTGAGTGTGACGTTGCTTTCAATACCCTCAAAGAGAAACTCGTCACAGCTCCTGTCTTGACTCCTCCTGATGAATCCAAGCCATTTGAAGTTTTACGTGATGCTTCTCTTCAAGGTCTCGGTGCTTGTGTTAATGCAAGAGAAGAGAGTTGTGGCTTATACCTCTCGCCATTGAAGCCCAACGAGAAGAACTACCCCACTCACGATCTTGAGTTGGCGGCGATTGTCCATGCATTGATAACATGGAGACATCTCTTGTTGGGAAGGAAAGTGGACATTTTCACCGATCACAAGAGTCTCAAGTACATCTTCACTCAGCCCAACCTCAACCTCGAGGCAGACTCGATGGGTGAAATGATTCAAGAGTACAACCCAAGTATTGAATATACTCCGGGCAAGGCCAATGTCATTGCAGATGCTTTGAGCAGGAAGGCTTACTGCAACAGTCTAATCCTCAAGCCCTTTCAGCCGGACTTCTGTGAAGCTTTCCGCAAGCTGAATCTTCAAGTTGTTCCTCAAGGCTTTCTTGCCAACCTCATAGTCTCTCCTACTTTGGAAGATCAGATTCGTGAGGCTCAGCTTTTGGATACCATGGCGAAAAAGGTGAAACGTGGTATCGACAAGGGCATTTCCAAGTACAAGTGCTTCCACATTGATGCCAAAGATACTCTTTTCTTTGAGGACCGGATTGTGGTTCCTAAGGGTGATCTCCGAAAAGTCATTATGAACGAGGCTCACAATTCGCTTCTATCCATTCATCCTGGAAGTACGAAGATGTACCATGATCTCAAGCAGTCTTATTGGTGGACTCGAATGAAGCGAGAATTGCTCAATTCGTGAATGAGTGTGATGTCTGCGAGAAGAGTGAAAGCGAAACACCAAAGACCAGCTGGTCTCCTTCAACCTCTTGCTATTCGGAATGGAAGTTTGATCATATTGAAATGGACTTCGTGACTGGATTTCCTAAGTCCAAGCGTGGAAATGATGCTATCTTCGTTGTCATTGACAAGCTTACTAAAGTGGCTCATTTTCTTCCTATCAAAGAATCTATCACAGCAGCTCGGTTGGCGAGCTATACACCTCGAGATTGTCTCCTTGCACGGTATTCCACAAGTGATCTCTTGAGACCGTGGCAGCATCTTTACCTCCAAGTTTTGGGATTCTTTTGAAAGGCCATGGGCACCAACATTCGTTTCAAAGACAGCTTTCCATCCTCAAACAAGTGGCCAAGTCGAGCGAGTTAATCAAATCCTTGAAGATATGCTCGGGGCTTGTGTCATTTCTTCGGTATGAAGTGGGAAGATTGTCTTCCATATGCCGAGTTCTCTTACAACAACAGCTTCCAAGCGAGTTCGGGCAAGGCCCCATTCGAAATTCTCTATGGCAGAAAGTGCCGTACTCCTCTCAATTGGTCTGAGGCAGGTGAACGCCAACTTCTTGGCAATGACTTGATCACAGAAGCAGAAGATATGTGCAAAGTCATTCTGAAAATCTCAAAGCCGTGCAATCGCGCCAGAAGAGCTATTATGATGATAAGCATGAAGGAAATATGCCCTAGAGGCAATAATAATGTTATTATTTATTTCCTTATATCATGATAAATGTTTATTATTCATGCTAGAATTGTATTAACCGGAAACATAATACATGTGTGAATACATAAACCTACAGAGTGTCACTAGTATGCCTCTACTTGACTAGCTCGTTAATCAAAGATGGTTATGTTTCCTAACCATGAACAAGGAGTTGTTATTTGATTAACGGGATCACATCATTGGTTGAATGATCTGATTGACATGACCCATTCCATTAGCATAGCACCTGATCGTATAGTTTGTTGCTAGTGATTTTCTTCATGACTTATACATGTTCCTATGACTATGAGATTATGCAACTCCGTTTGCCCGAGGAACACTTTGGGTGCTACCAAACGTCACAACGTGGCTCGGGTGATTATAAAGGTACATTACAGGTGTCTCCGAAGGTACATGTTGGGTTGGCATATTTGAGATTAGGATTTGTCACTCCGATTGTCGGAGAGGTATCTCTGGGCCCTCTCGGTAATGCACATCACATAAGCCTTGCAAGCATTGCAACTAAATGTGTTAGTTGTGAGATGATGTATTACGGAACGAGAAAAGAGACTTGCGATGTGAGATTGAACTAGGTATTGGATACCGACGATCGAATCTCGGGCAAGTAACATACCGATGACAAAGGAACAACGTATGTTGTTATGCGGTCTGACCGATAAAGATCTTCGTAGAATATGTAGGAGCCAATATGGGCATCCAGGTCCCGCTATTGGTTATTGACCGAGAGGTGTCTCGGTCATGTCTACATAGTTCTCGAACCCGTAGGGTCCGCACGCTTAACGTTTGATGATGGTTATTATGAGTTTATATGATATTGATGTACCAAGGTTGTTCGAGTCCGGATGAGATCACGGACATGACGAGGAGTCTCAAATGGTCGAGACATAAAGATTGATATATTGGAAGCCTATGTTTGGACTCGGAATCACTCCGGTGAAATTGGGAATTTTATCGAGTACAGGGGTTACTGGAACCTCCGGGGGTCAATGGGCCTTGATGGGCCTTAGTGGAAAGGAGGAAGGGGCCCAAGTGCTGGCGCACCTTCCCCCTTCCCTAGTCCTATTAGGACTAGGAGAAGGGGTGGCCTCTCTCCCTTCCCACTTGGCCAATCCTAGTTGGACTAGGATTGGGGGGAATCCTACTCGGTGGGAGTAGGACTCCCGGCGCAGCCCTTGGTGGCCGGCCAGCCCCTCCCTTCCTCCTTTATATCTGAGGCAGAGGGCACCCCATGACACACAAGTTGATCATTGAGATCGTTCCTTAGCCGTGTCAGCGTGCCCCTTCCACCAAACTACACCTCGAATATACCGTTGCGGAGCTTAGGCGAAGCCCTGCGCCGGTGGAACATCATCATCGTCCTGCACGCCGTCGTCTTCGTGAAACTCTCCTCAACACTCGGCTGGATCGGAGTTCGAGGGACGTCATCGAGCTGAGCGTGTGCAGAACTCGGAGGTGCCGTCGTTCGGTACTTGGATCGGTTGGATCGGGAAGAAATACGACTACTTCCTCTACGTTATGTCAACGCTTCCGCTGCTGGTCTCACGAGGCGTACGAGACAACACTCTCATCTCGTTGCTATGCATCACCATGATCTTGCGTGATCGTAGGAAATTTTTGAAATTACTCGTTCCCCAACAAAGGCATCCGAGCCTGGTTTTATGCGTTGATGTCATGTGCACGAGTAGAACACAAGTGAGTTGTGGATTATACAAGTCATACTGCCTACCAGCATGTCATACTTTGGTTCAGCGGTATTGTGAGATGAAGCGGCCCGGACCGACATTACGCGTCGCTTACGCGAGACTGGTTTCACCGCTCCGAGCACTCGTTGCTTAAAGGTGACCGCGGTGTCTGCTCTCTCACTTTAGTTGAATCGAGTGTGGCTACGCCCGGTCCTTGAGAAGGTTAAACGGAGTCTATTTGACGAAATATCGTTGTGGTTTTGATGCGTGGTAAGAACGGTTCTTCCTCAGCCCGTAGCAGCCACGTAAAACTTGCAACAACAAAGTAGAGGACGTCTAACTTGTTTTTGCAGGGCATGTTGTGATGTGATATGGTCAAGACGTGATGCTATATTTTATTGTATGAGATGATCATGTTTTGTAACACAAGTTATCGGCAATGGCAGGAGCCATATGGTTGTCGCTTTATTGTATGAAATGCAAGCGCCATGTAATTGCTTTACTTTATCACTAAGCGATAGCGATAGTCGTAGAAGCAATAGTTGGCGAGGCGACAACGATGCTACGATGGAGATCAAGGTGTCGCGCCGGTGACGATGGTGATCATGGCGGTGCTTGGCGATGGAGATCACAAGCACAAGATGATGATGGCCATATCATATCACTTATATTGATTGCATGTGATGTTAATCCTTTATGCATCTTATTTTGCTTTGATTGACGGTAGCATTATAAGATGATCCTTACTAAATTATCAAGAAGTGTTCTCCACGAGTATGCACCGTTGCGAAAGTTCTTCGTCTTTGAGACACCACGTGATGATCGGGTGTGATAGGCTCTACGTTCAAATACAACGGGTGCAAAACAGTTGCACACGCAGAATACTCAGGTTATACTTGACGAGCTATGCATATAAGATATGACCTCGGAACACGGAGACCGAAGGTCGAGCGTGAATCATATAGTAGATATGATCAACATATTGATGTTCACCATTGAAACTACTCCATCACACGTGATGATCGGTCATGGTGTAGTTGATATGGATCACGCAATCACTTAGAGAATTGAAGGATATTTTTCTAAGTGGGAGTTCTTAAGTAATATGATTAATTGAACTTTAATTTATCATGAACTTAGTCCTGTAGTATTTTGCAAATTATGTTGTAGATCAATAGCTCGCGTTGTTGCTTCCCTATGTTTTCATATGTGTTCCTAGAAAATTATTGAAAGATGTTAGTAGCAATGATGCGGATTGGATCCGTGATCTGAGGTTTATCCTCATTGCTGCAGAAGAATTATGTCCTTAATGCACCGCTAGGTGACAGACCTATTGCAGGAGCGATGCGACGTTATGAGCGTTTGGCTAGCTCAATATGAGCGGATCTGAGCGTTATGAGCGTTTGGCCAGCTCAATATGATGACTACTTGATAGTTTAGTGCACCATGCTTAACGGCTTAGAATCGGGACTTCAAAGGCGTTTTGAGCGTCATGGACCATATGAGATGTTCCAGAATTGAAGTTAATATTTCAAGCAAATACCGAGTTGAGAGATATGAAGTCTCCAACAAGTTCTATAGCTAAAAGATGGAGGAGAATCGCTCAACTAGTGAGCATGTGCTCAGATTGTGCGAGTACTTCAATCGCTTGAATCAAGTGGGAGTTAATCTTCCGGATAAGATAGTGATTGACAGAATTCTCTAGTCACCATCACTAAGTTAGTAGAACTTCGTGATGAACTATAGTATGCAAGGGATGACGAAAAAGATTCTCGAGCTCTTGCGATGCTAAAATCGTGAAGGTAGAAATCAAGAAAAACATCAAGTGTTGATGGTTGACAAGACCACTAGTCTCAAGGAAAATGGCAAAGGAAGAAGGGAACTTCAAAAGGAACGGCAAGCAAGTTGCTGCTCGAGTGAAGAAGCCCAAGTCTAGACCTAAGCACGAGGCCGAGTACTTTTGCTGCAATGGAACTGGTCCTTTGGAAGCGAACTACCCCTGAATATTTGGTGGATAAGAAGGATGGCAAAGTGAACAAGGTTATATTTGATATACAGGTTATTGATGTGTGCCTTACTAGTGTTTATAGTAGCCCCTGAGTATTTGATACTCGTTAGGTTGCTAAGATTAGTAACTCGAAACAGAGTTCTAATAAACAGAGACTAGTTGAAGGGAAGTGACGATGAGTGTTGGAAGTAGTTCCAAGATTGATATGATCATCATCGCACACTCCCTATACTTTCGGGATTAGTGTGGAACCTAAATAAGTGTTATTTGGTGTTGAGCATAAATATGATTTGATCATGTTTATTGCAATACGGTTATTCATTTAAGTAAGAGAATAAATTGTTGTTCTGCTTACATGAATAAAACCTTATATGGTTACACACCCAATGAAAATGGTTCATTGGATCTCGATCATAGTGATACACATATTCATAATATTGAAACCAAAAGATGCAAAGTTAATAATGATAGTGCAACTTATTTGTGGCACTTGCCGTTTAGGTCATATTGGTGTAAAGCGCATGAAGAAAACTCCATCTTGATGGACTTTTGGAATCACTTGATTATGAATCATTTGATGCTTGCGAACCGTGCCTTTTGGGCAAGATGACTAAAACTCCGTTCTCGGAACAATGGAACAAGCTCTTGACTTATTGGGAATAATACATACCGATGTATGCGATCCAATGAGTGTTGATGCTCGTGGCAAGTATCGTTATTTTCTGACCTTCACAAGATGATTTGAGCAGATATGGGTATATCTACTTGATGAAACATAAGTCTGAAATAGTTGAAAGGTTCAAAGAATTTCAGAGTGAAGTGGAAAATCATCGTAACAAGAAAATAAAGTTTCTGCGATCTGATCGTGGAGATGAATATTTGAGTTCTGAGTTTGGTCTTCAATGAAAACAATGTGGAATAGTTTCACAGCTCACGCCACCGGAACACCACAACGTTATGGTGTGTCCGAGCGTCAGAACCGTATTTTATTATGATATGGTGCGATCTATGATGTATCTTACCGATTTACCACTATCGTTTTGGGGTTATGCATTAGAGACAGCCGCATTCACGTTTAATAGGGCAACCATCTAAATCCGTTGAGATGACACCGTATGAACTATGGTTTAGCAAGAAACCTAAGCTGTCGTTTCTTAAAGTTTGGAGTTGTGATGCTTATGTGAAAAGGTTTTCACCGATAAGCTCGAACCCAAATCGGAGAAGTGTCTTCATAGAATACCCAAAAGAAAATGTTGGGTACACCTTCTATCACAGATCCGAAGGCAAGTTTTTTGCTAAGATGGATCCTTTCTAGAGAAGAAGTTTCTCTCGAAAGAAGTGAGTGGGAGGAAAGTAGAACTTGATGAGGTAATTGTACCTTCTCCCTTATTGGAAAGTAGTTCATCACAGAAATCAGTTCGATGATTCCTACACCAATTAGTGAGGAAGTTAATGATGATGATCATGAAACTTCAGATCAAGTTGCTACCAAACCTCGTGGGTCTTCCAGAGTAAGATCCGCACCTGAGTGGTACGGTAATCCTATTCTAAAAGTCATGTTACTAGACCATGATGAACCTACGAACTATGAGGAAGCGATGATGAGCCCAGATTCCGCGAAATGGTTTGAGACCATGAAATCTGAGATGGGATCCATGTATGAGAACAAAGTATGGACTTTGGTTGACTTGCCGATGATCGGCAAGCCATTGAGAATAAATGGATCTTCAAGAGGAAGACGGACACCGATAGTAGTGTTACTATCTACAAAGCTCGACTTGTCGCAAAAAGGTTTTGACAAGTTCAAGGTGTTGACTACAATGAGATTTTCTCAATTGTAGCGATGCTTAAGTCTGTCTCAATCATGTTAGCAATTGCCACATTTTATGAAATCTGGCAAATGGATGTCAAAACTACATTCTTTAATGGATTTATTAAAGAAGAGTTGTATATGATGCAACCGAAGGTTTTGTCAATCCTAAAGGAGCTAACAAAATGTGCAAGCTCCAGCGATCCATCTATGGACTGGTGCAAGCATCTCGGAGTTGGAATAAGCGCTTTGATAGTGTGATCAAAGCATATGGTTTTATATGAGACTTTTGGAGAAGCCTGTATTTACAAGAAAGTGAGTGGGAGCACTACAGATTTCGATAAGTATATGTGAATGACATATTGTTGATCGAAATAATGTAGAATTATTCGCAAAGCATAAAGGAGTATTTGAAAGGAGTTTTTCAAAGAAGGACCTCGGTGAAGCTGCTTACATATTGAGCATCAAGATCTATAGAGATAGATCAAGGCGCTTGATAAGTTTTTAATGAATACATACCTTGACAAGATTTTGAAGTAGTTCAAAATGGAACAGTCAAAGAAAGAGTTCTTGCCTGTGTTACAAGGTGTGAGATTGAGTAAGACTCAAAACCCGACCACGGCAGAAGATAGAAAGAGAATGAAAGTCATTCCCTATGCATCAGCCATAGGTTCTATAAAGTATGTCATCTTGTGTACGGATCTATTGCATACCCTACCACTAAGATTGGCAAGGAGTGCAATAGAGATCTAGGAGTAGATCAATGGACATCGGTCAAAATTATCCTTAGTAGAATAAGGATATGTTTCTCGATTATGGAAGTGAAAAAGGTTAAATAAGTAAAAGGTTACGTCGATGCAAGTTTTAACACTAATCTAGATGACTCGAGTCTCAATCTGGATACATATTGAAAGTGGGAGCAATTAGCTAGAGTAGCTCCGTGCGAGCATTGTAGACATAGAAATTTGCAAAATACTTACGGCTCTGAATGTGACAGACCGTTGACTAAAATTATCTCACAAGCAAAACATGATCACACCTTAGTACTCTTTGGGTGTTAATCACATAGCGATGTGAACTAGATTATGACTCTAGTAAACCCTTTGGGTGTTGGTCACATGTCGATGTGAACTATGGGTGTTAACCACATATAGATGTGAACTATTGATGTTAAATCACATGGCGATGTGAACTAGATTATTGACTCTAGTGCAAGTGGGAGACTGAAGGAAATATGCCCTAGAGGCAATAATAATGTTATTATTTATTTCCTTATATCATGATAAATGTTTATTATTCATGCTAGAATTGTATTAACCGGAAACATAATACATGTGTGAATACATAAACCTACAGAGTGTCACTAGTATGCCTCTACTTGACTAGCTCGTTAATCAAAGATGGTTATGTTTCCTAACCATGAACAAGGAGTTGTTATTTGATTAACGGGATCACATCATTGGTTGAATGATCTGATTGACATGACCCATTCCATTAGCATAGCACCTGATCGTATAGTTTGTTGCTAGTGCTTTTCTTCATGACTTATACATGTTCCTATGACTATGAGATTATGCAACTCCCGTTTGCCCGAGGAACACTTTGGGTGCTACCAAACGTCACAACGAATCGGGTGATTATAAAGGTACATTACAGGTGTCTCCGAAGGTACATGTTGGGTTGGCATATTTCGAGATTAGGATTTGTCACTCCGATTGTCGGAGAGGTATCTCTGGCCCTCTCGGTAATGCACATCACATAAGCCTTGCAAGCATTGCAACTAAATGTGTTAGTTGTGAGATGATGTATTACGGAACGAGAAAAGAGACTTGCCAGTAACGAGATTGAACTAGGTATTGGATACCGACGATCGAATCTCGGGCAAGTAACATACCGATGACAAAGGGAACAACGTATGTTGTTATGCGGTCTGACCGATAAAGATCTTACGTAGAATATGTAGGAGCCAATATGGGCATCCAGGTCCCGCTATTGGTTATTGACCGAGAGGTGTCTCGGTCATGTCTACATAGTTCTCGAACCCGTAGGGTCCGCACGCTAACGTTTCGATGATGCTTATTATGAGTTTATATGATATTGATGTACCGAAGGTTGTTCGGAGTCCCGGATGAGATCACGGACATGACGAGGAGTCTCGAAATGGTCGAGACATAAAGATTGATATATTGGAAGCCTATGTTTGGACTCCGGAATCACTCCGGGTGAAATTGGGAATTTTACCGAGTACCGGGGGAATTACGGAACCTCCCGGGGTCAATGGGCCTTGATGGGCCTTAGTGGAAAGGAGGAAAGGGGCCCAAGTGCTGGCAGACCTTCCCCTTCCCTAGTCCTATTAGGACTAGGAGAGGGGGGTGGCGCCTCTCTCCCTTCCCACTTGGCCAATCCTAGTTGGACTAGGATTGGGGGAGAATCCTACTCCGTGGGAGTAGGACTCCCAGCGCAGCCCTTGGTGGCCGCCAGCCCCTCCCTTCCCTCCTTTATATACAGGGGCAGAGGGCACCCCATGACACACAAGTTGATCATTGAGATCGTTCCTTAGCCGTGTCGCGGTGCCCCTTCCACCAAACTACACCTCGAATATACCGCTGCGGAGCTTAGGCGAAGCCCTGCGCCGTGGAACATCATCATCGTCACCACGCCGTCGTCTTGTGAAACTCTCCCTCAACACTCGGCTGGATCGGAGTTCGAGGGGCGTCATCGAGCTGAGCGTGTGCAGAACTTCGGAGGTGCCGTCGTTCGGTACTTGGATCGGTTGGATCGGGAAGAAGTCGACTACTTCCTCTACGTTATGTCAACGCTTCCGTTGCTGGTCTCTGAGGGTACGACAACACTCTCATCTCGTTGCTATGCATCACCGTGATCTTGCGTGATCGTAGGAAAATTTTTGAAATTACTACGTTCCCCAACAAAGCACCGTGATGTGGCTTTTGAAATCGGAGACCATGTCTACCTCCGCATCTCTCCAATGAAAGGCACTCGTCGCTTCGGTATCAAAGGGAAGCTTGCCCCTAGATACGTGGGTCCTTTCAAGATCATTGGCAAAAGAGGCGATCTCGCCTATCAACTTGAGCTTCCATCCAACTTTGCAAACGTGCGATGTGTTTCACGTGTCACAGCCGCGCAAGTGCTTCAAGACTCTGAACGCACTATCAACTTCAAGAGATTGACCTTCAAGAAGATCTCTTATCATGAGCACCCCGTTGCTATTCTTGAAGAAACCGAGCGCAAGACTCGCAACAAGTCAATCAAATTCCTGAAAGTGAAGTGGTCACACCATTCCGACCGAGAAGCCACCTGGGAGCGCGAGGATCACCTCCGTTCCGAATATCCGGAGTTCTTTCAGTCCTAGATCTCGGGACGAGATCCTCTTGTAGTGGTGGAGTGTTGTAACACCCCGGAAGTAACTTTCCATATTTGTAACTCCAACTCTTGCCATTTTCGGCATTGTGATATGATATTCCCTCCGTGGTTGGGTTTTTCTCCTTTTTGCATTTTGTCCATGTCATGCATTTTTATATCATGTCATCATGTGCATCGCATTTGCATACGTGTTCGTCTCATGATTCCGAGCATTTTTCCCGTTGTCCGTTTTGCAATCCGACACTCCTATCTCCCCGGCGCCCCTTTTACGTTTTTCCGTAAAGGGTACTAAACCTTCTCGGAATGGACCGAGGTTTGTCTAGTGGCCTTGGTATACCACCCGTAGACCACCGGTCAAGTTTCGGGTCATTTGGAGCTTGTTTGGTACTCCAACGGTTAACCGCACTCTCGCAAAGGCCTCTTTTAAGTTGCAGCCCAACACCCCTTCAAAACAGCCCAATAACCCATCTAAGTCACTTCCATGCTCTCCGTCGTTCGATCACGATCGTGTGGGCGAAAACTACACCTCATTTGGACTCTCCTAGCTCCCTCTATGCCTATTTAAACACCTCCCCCGTCCAAATCCGGGTCTTCCTCCCCGTAACCCTAGTCCCTTTCGTCCTCAGCGCGCCGGACGTGTCCGTCCCGGACCGGACGGAATCGCGCCGCCGCCCTCAGCCAATCCCGGGCCGCCACGTGGCGCTCCTCGCCGCCAGCCGCGCCTGGCGCTACCAGGGTCTGTCGGGGCCCGAGGCAGCCCGCCCGGGCCCGATCAGACGCGCCTCGCCCAGCGGCGTCTCCCCCGCGTGCTCACTTGCAGCGCCACCGCCGCCGGCTGCTGCCTCGCCGCCGCCCGCCCTGCCCTCCTCCCAAGCCCAGCCCGCCTGCACCGATGCCCGGCCGCTGCCTTCTCGCCGACCCACCGGCCTCATGCGCCGGACCTGCGCCGCCGCCTTCTCCGGCGCCGCCTCTCTCTCCGGCCGGCGCCGCTCCGGCCGCCGCCCCTCGCCGGCCCTCCTCCTCCACCGCTCCGTCGCCGCGGCGGATCGGGAGGAGCCCGATCCGGCCTCGGTTCGCGCGCCCAACCGAGCCCGTTGACTTTCTCTTCCCCCCTCTTTTTCTTCTAAGTTTTTATCTTAGTGATATTTTGTGTCATTTTCTTCATGCTATATCTTTGCATCTGTAGGTCCTTTTTGCGCATATAATATATCAAAATGTTCGTCTCGAAGAGTAGATCATTTCATCTCATTGCATCATTTTCATTTGAGCTCATCTTGATGCCCGAAATGCTGTTAGAAAAGGGCTATGTGATGTTAGTTTCTGTTTCTTAACAGAACTTGCACTTTTGTTATTTTTGCCATGATTGATGTGTGCACCCTATGAATTTGAGTCCTACATGTGTTTTGTAATATGCCATGCCATCTTTCAGGGGTGTATGACATGTAGTTTTGTGATCTATGTGGTGACTAGCACAAGCATGCAAAGTAGGTGTCTGATGTTGCTGTTTTCAGCCTGTTTAGTGATATTTTGATGCCATGTTAACTTGATGCTACCGAGATCCATGCATATTTTGAGATACTTCAGTAAGGATGTTTTGTTAAACATGTCTTGCTCTATCCATCCATGCCTTTTTTTGCAATTATGGGGTGCCATAGCTTGAGTCAATCGAGCTCTACTTTTGCTATCAAATGTTTCCTGGAAGATTGTTTACATGTTATTCAATTTTGCCTAGGTTGTTGTGGTTGATCCATGTATGCTATGTTATTGTTCTTGCCATGTATGTCTTCTATGTCATGTCTTCTTGATGTATGTATACTTAGTTTATCATAAGGCTCTGTAGTGAGTGCATTGAGCTTGTAAACATGCCTACTTGTTATCAGTTTTTGACATGCCATGTTGCTGAATCTGTTAACGAAACTTTCAATATTGACATGGGTGTTACTATATTTTCTGATCCTTTTTGGCTTATGGTCAGTAAGGGAATTTTGTTCTAGGCTTTGAGTAGATTCATGCCATGCCTTGTTTTGCTATTATAAGTTCCTGTAGCATGTAGTTTTGCTGCTCTGAACATTGCAACCTGATGCTGTTTTTGCCATGTCCAGCCTGATATTTTGTGCACTTTTACCATGCTTGTTTGAACCGGTTATGATGTGAACTAGCCGTAGCTCAGTGCTCATCTTTTGTCGAGCATCTTGTGTAGATCACTTCCATATACTTTGTTGGTACGTTTGGGTGCAGTAGCTTAATTTATTGTTGCTTGCTAAGTGGCATCATGCTGTTAATGGCAGATTTGTGCCATTCTTGTTTTGCTTGTCATTTCCAAACCGTGCATCCGATTCCGGTGATCTTTATATCGATTTCAACCGAAATCATCTCATCTTTCAGTGGCATACTTGGTTTGCCAAGTTGATGCCTGGTTCATCATTTACCTTCCGGCCGCATATCGCATTGCATATCACATCCCGCATACCATGTCATGTTTTGCATCATGTTGATTGTGCATCGCACCGTGATTTATTGTGGTTCCTTTGTTTGTGTTGTTGCTTTGGGTAGAGCCGGAGGCGAGTGCGTGAGCGAGGAACTTGTTGAGAACGCTTACGAGGATCAAGCTTTCGACAACTCTGAGAACATTGCAGGCAAGACGACCATACCCTCGAAATCACTTCTATCTTTGCTATGCTAGTTGATCGCTCTTTTGCTATGCCTATGCTGCGATGCCTACCACTTGCTATATCATGCCACCCATATTGCCATGTCAGCCCCTAACCATCCTTTCCTAGCAAACCGTTGTTTGGCTATGTTACCGCTTTGCTCAGCCCCTCTTATAGCGTTGCTAGTTGCAGGTGAAGCTGAAGTTTGTTCCTTGTTGGAACATGGAGATGTTGTTCCTTATTGGAACATGTTTACTTGTTGGGGATATCACAATATATTTCTGCTATAACTAATGCATCTATATACTTGGTAAAGGGTGGAAGGCTCGGCCTTATGCAGGTGTTTTGTTCCACTCTTGCCACCTAGTTTCCGTCATACCGGTGTTATGTTCCTTGATTTTCGCGTTCCTTACGGTTGGGTGATTTATGGGACCCCTTGACAGTTCGCTTTGAATAAGACTCGTCCGCAAGGCCCAACTTTGGTTTTACCATTTGCCGCCTAAGCCTTTTTCCCCGGGTTTTCATGAGCCCGAGGGTCATCTTTATTTAACCCCGGGCCAATGCTCCTTTGAGTGTTGGTCCAAACTAGAGCCACTTGCGGTGCCACCACGAGGCAACTTGGGGCATCTTCGGTTGCCGTCGTAGTGTTCATCCGGATGTGCCACGAGAACGAGATATGTGCAGCTCCTATCGGGATTTGTCGGCTGTCGGGCGGCTTTGCTGGTCTTGTTTTATTCTTTGTCGAAATGTCTTGTAGTCCGGGATTCGAGATTGATCGGGTCTTCGGTAGAAGGAATATCCTTCGTTGACCGTGAGAGCTTATAATGGGCTAAGTTGGGACACCCTGCGCAGGTAATATCTTTCAAAGCCGTGCCCGCGGTTATGAGGCAGATGGGAATTTGTTAATGTCCGTTGTAGAAAACCCGAAGTTGACCTCAAATAAAATACACATCAACGCGTGTGTAACCGTGATGGTCTCTTCTCGGGAGTCCGGGAAGTGAACACGGTGTTGGAGTTATGTCTGACGTAAGTAGTTCAGGATCACTTCTTTATCGCTTTTAGCTTCACGACCGTGCTTTGCTCCTCTTCTCGCTCTCTTTTGCGAAATAGCCACCATATATGCTAGTCGCTTGCTGCAGCTCCACCTTACTACTCTGTCCTTCCTATAATCTTAAATAGTCTTGATCTCGCGGGTGTGAGATTGCTGAGTCCCGTGACTCACAGATTCTACCAAAACAGTTGCAGGTGCCGACGATGCGGTCAGGTGGCGCAACCGAGCTCAAGTGGGAGTTCGACGAGGCGTGGTCGTTGCTATGTCTCTTTCCTGATGATCTGTAGTGGTGCCCAGTTGGGACGATCGGGGATCTGTGTAGCATTTGGGGTATCTTCTTTTATTTTGGTTCCGTAGTCGGACCTTGAGTGTACTCTGAATGATGGATGTTTATTTATGTACTGCGTGAAGTGGCGACTGTAAGACAACTATGTATCTCTTTCCCTTATGTATTACATGGGTTGTGTGAAGATTACCTCACTTGCGACATTGCTTTCAATGCGGTTATGCCTCTAAGTCGTGCCTCGACACGTGGGAGATATAGCCGCATCGAGGGCGTTACATCTACCCTGGGTGAAATTGCAGAACTCTTCCCTCTTATGATCCATGAGACCTTCCGGGATGTGATGCTCATGGAAAGCCGCACTGAACTCAGCCCAGGTAGTGATTTGGCCAACCGGGTGCATAGCCTCGAAATTCTCCCACCAAAGGCTAGCAGGGCCTTCGAGGTGATAGGCAGCAAAGGTGATGCTGCGAAGCCAGTCATCCGCATCGAGAGGCTCAACGGAATGTTTAAACTTCGGTGGATACAGCTTGACAAAGTCATTGATTGACACCAGGACATTCCTTGGCTGGCGTGCGGTATTCTGCTCAATCCGCTCCAGCAAGCGATTGGTCTCACACTTGTTGCATTCTGCCTCCATCATAACTTCGGCCAAAGAAGGCGGTTGAGGCAGATTAATATTCCTAGCTGCGCTGGCTTCACCCTGCTCCGGAGCAGCATGGTTGTTGCGGGTGTTGACCATCCTAGGAAACAAGACAACGATTTAGACAAGGATGGCAAAAAATTGGCAAGGAAGTGCGGAATATAATGGATAACATGGAATGCAGAGATGTTCATCCGTATGACATGGTAATATAGAAACTGCCATATATATACCAACGGTCATACACACCATTCATAGTTTAGTACAAGCCCGGCTAAAGTACAACTACGGTGAAGGCGTTACATCTCATCGGAAGCACTCCAAACTCCTATACATTATTTTTCTACACTTTCGGAATTGGTACACACTAAGTCATATTCCACAGGTCACACAGGACGGTGGAACTACAACTATTACAATACTAGTGATACTACTACTAACTCAGACAGCTCCGTAGTAGTCCTCATAGAAGTCACCTCCATAGCCTGGAAGCTCAACATGATTATCCGGAAACAGCCGGTCCTGAGGAGCTTGTGGACCATAGGGGCTAGGATGAGGTCTTGGACCAACAAATGATGGCCTGCGGGTACCACGGGGTGGGGTGATGCCTCCCACATCACGCCAATCCATCATGTCTGGCAGAGTAGATCTCATAGGGTACAGATCCCTTGTATCCATACATCCAGCTTGCACAGCCGGTGCAAACCGAGTCAAAGTGGCCCAATGATCGGCACGGGTGTTGAAAAGCTCCATTCTCAAGGTCCGATTCTCTCGGTCCTTATCCTTGACCATCTCAGCAGTGGTGCGGGTTAGTGATTCCTCCTGAGTGGAATCAGCATAGATGGCCTGAAGATACCCTTGCGCCCCCGGGAGTGAAGCTGGCATATATCGGAAGTCGGTGTTCCGAAGCAGGCCAGTCCTAACTCGCATGATGGTCATCATAGAGTATGCAGCATCCTGCACAGCCATCTCGATAGTGACCCCGAGTCCATAGGAGTGGTGAAGGGGCTCAGTCGATCCAGGATAAGAAGGAAATATCCTGACAGTGCAGAGGTATTGGCTTTGATTAAAGTATCGGAATTGCTCTTCGACGGTGTATTCAGGATACCAACGGTAACCCGTCTCAATCATAACCAGGACTAACATAGCCGTATGACCAGGCACATCGATGCAGGCGAACCACTTGGTTTTGAGCATGAGTGGCCATCTGAAAGCACATCCACAATGCAAAGATATTAGAATTTCTGGAAAATCGGACACCATAACAGCTGTAAATGCTCAAGAACAGATTTGAGACATTCAAAATCAGATTGCAAAACCACTCAACAACATAATATCAAGGTTCTGGTTCAACTGATAACATACTAAAAGTAGTAGAAACTGAACTGAGGCTGGTAACCAACAATCATATAAGTTACTACGGATTAGTAACATGTGAACCTAATAGAGAGAAGAGAGCCTAGTCCTATACCCACGTAGAATGAGAAGAGGATGACTCAGATCAGAGGGCATAAGGTAAAGGAGTAAAAAGATCCTTACGTCCCTCCCACAATCAATTCCCCTACATATAACTAAAGCATTTCTAGACTCGACATTGACCAGTTTGGCTTAGCGAACCTCACAGGCAGTCCGGCTCGATGCCAACGCTGTCGGGACCCGATTCAAGTCACATTGACCTGGCCGGTAACACCTCATATCACTTTGCGGCCTCACGCACGGTATTCCCAATGGTGTTGCCTTACCATGGCCCAGACCGTTTAGCCTTTTGGCTCACATATATGATAGTGTCGCTAGCATCCACATGACAGAGAACCCGGGCCGACATGGCTAGTCGTGAACCCAAAGCGGCGCTAACCCATGGGGACAGGCATACATGAATCACATCGAGCATGTCGGTCATCAACGTATGAATCCGGGCTGTAGCACTGGGCTAACAGGACTCCGGTAACCCGGGCTGTAGCAGGCTAGGCAGGACTCCGGATGTCACCGTGTGACATTTCCCCGAAGGGACAGAACACGAGAACGGTGAAACACATGCCCGGCCAGTCAAGTGTCCAGCGGTAGTCTTTGGGCTAGCGTGACTCGGTGAACCGGGCTATAGCGGACTACTATCGCTCAGGAAGCACTAGACTACATTTCCCCATATGAGAGGCTGCCAAGGATAAACAACTAGATTGTCGGATCCCACTCATACCAAGCATTTCAATCATACACACAATATGCCCGATATGAGTACATACAACATGGCATCACAACAAAACTCTACAACTCAAAGTACTTTATTTAAGAGGCTCCGAGGAGCCATACATAACATATTCATACAGATAGGGGTCACATGACCCAACACTCAAGTCATACAAACATACAAGCACATGCGGAAGCAAACTAGTCTGAGTACAGACACTAAAAAGAAAGAAGGCTTGGCGAAGCCCTTCTATCTCTGAAAGGGCTCTTCACAAGCCTTGGATCACCACAGGTGGCTAGTCACTCGTCGGCGTCAAGGTCTACATAGAACCCATCGAGGGGCGGTGTTGTCGTCTGAAAACATTAATTAAGCAAACATGAGTACGGAGGTACTCAACAAGTCTTACAACAGAATCCTACTATACATGCACATTCTCAAGAAGGTAGTGGAGTTATTGCAGCAAGCCAGCTTTGACTCTTGGCTAAGCTATCCTACTTGACACCACTTGAAAAGCATTTGTCGCACACGAGTCAACTAAACACCATCACAATACTCCATCGTGGATCCTCTCTCGTCAACCCACGAGAGGGCCATCCGCGGTACTCACACTTATCTTGAGGCTTTTAGTAGTATCCATTCACTTTTTTATGAACTGTATAAGTGACCAAGTAGTCCTTTACCGCGGACGCGGCTATTCGAATAGTTTCGTACCCTGCAGGGGTGTACTTCTTCACACACGCTCTCACCACTTATCGCCGTTACACGACGGGTACTCGGCAACCTTCAAGCGGAAGCCCAGCGAGGGAGTCGGCCACGACCTGACTAAACACACGAGTCCCTAGTCCAGGTTTATCGCCTATTCGGGTTCCATCCGCAGGAGTCCGCCGAGGTTTCCACTAACGCCCCGAACGATGTGTGCAGGGTTCCCGAGACACCAAGCAGGCGAATCGGTACACCGTGCCGCGTGCCTACCGCAACACAGCCCACCCCTAAGGTCAAGTGTTGCGTGCATTGACATGCTACAAACACGAAACTACTTTGCAACTCCCGGACAGAGGACAAGAGTGGTTAATAAGTCGAGAGGGTCAATTAAGGATCCCAATGCGTGGTAGTAGCTAAGTCTTAAATCACACACACAGATCTCAGTTCTTAGGGGCGACTTCAATGAAACAACCCACCATGTACTCCTACATGGTCTCTCATCGATACCTTTACCAAATCGTGTTCAACACTTCACTCTCGTTACCAACACAACCTTTCACTCTAGTTCATCATCCTGATGAGCCAGACCTGACACAACTCTAAGCATAGCAAGAATAGCATGGTAGGAAACACAAACATGGCTCAATCAACTTCTACACATACTAGTGGGTTTCATCTAGTTACTGTGGCAATGACAGGTCATGCAAAGGAAGTGGGTTCAACTACCGCAACACACAACAGTTTAAATCGCGTTGTCTTAATGAAGTAAACAAGAGCAGAAGCGAGATCATGGGTTTGTATCGGAATGATCAATGGGTTGCTTGCCTGATGAAGTGGTAGTAGGGTACTGCCCTTCAGATGGATATTCGGGGTTATCCTCGGAGACAGAACCTACCACGAAAGACACACCGAACATAATCAACACATGACGATATGCAACAATATGATGGATGCTATGACATGGCAATATGAATGTGTGTTGGCCTAATTCAAGCTAGAACTGAAAGGAATGAACTCATTTGAATCAAAGATTCAAATGTTAGCTCATTTAACATAGCCATATTAGTGCATTATCTCATTCTGCTTAAACATCAAGGTTAACTTGTTCTGTCATGCATGAAACCATTACCAATGGGTAGATTGAATTTTTCTGATCAAAATTCATATATAAAACTTTGCATTTGGAGTTATAGATTAATTTCTATGAATTTTTGAAGTTTGCAACAATTTCTGGAAGTTCCTGAATACAAATAAATCCAGAAATTAGTTATTGCGTCGTGATGCATCGAGGTGACGTCGCTGGTCAGCAGGGCGTCCAGTCAACTGGCCAATGGGTCCCGCATGTCAGTAGTTAATTTAACTAACTAATTTTAGTTAAACTAAACTGGGTTAGTTAGCAGAGGGGCCCCACTTAGTCAACTCCGTCAACGGGGTCAAACCCGCCGACGTTTCACCGCCGGCGAAGCCAGACGCGGTGGCAAGAGTGTGTTTGTGCGTTCCGGCAACCAAAAGGACGGCGGAGACCATCTACGTGTAGCCGGGGACAAGCCACGGCGTTTGGTGGCGGTGGTTGAACTTAGGGTGGCCGAAAACGTCACCGGCGACGAGCTAGGCGGTCGCCGGAGTCGGGTGAAAGTGAGCCCGAGGCTTCGGGACACGGCGAGGTGCGTGGAGTGGTGCTACGGGTTCCTGGGGATGTGGTGAAGTTAGTGGACAATGTGGCGTGGCCAGTGGGTGGCCGGAGACACGTCGGCGATGAGCTCGGCGGTGGCGCGTGCGGTGGTGCTTCGTGCGGCAGCTATGGTGCAAGAGAGGGCAAACGGAGAGGATGGGGAGGTAGCTGGGCTCATGGCGAGTACGTCGAAGCAGTCGGCAAGGTCGGGGACGAGGTGATGCGGTGGCGACGGCGATGGGGATCTCCGCGGTGATCGACGAAGACGGAGTCGGTGAAGGTGTTGCAGAGCGTGCGAGCGCTCGGGGCTCGACCTGCTCGATGTAGTCGACGATGGCGGAGCGAACGGACACGGTGGCGCAGCACGGAGACGATGCAGGGCGCGAGCTTCACGGTGGCGCGGGCGCGACGATGTCGGCCATGGTGCGGCGGCGTGGGAGAGGAGCTGGGAGGAGAAGGGGTGTCTGCGAGCTCGGGGAGGAGGCCGACCGAACCGAGGCGGCGGGACGGTGCGGGGAGGAGGCGGCGGCGAGCAGCAGCTGCATGGCGTGCTCGGGTGCCGCCGTCGAGCACTGGCTGCTGCGTGGCCAAGCCAAGCAGCTCGGCCGGAGCGGTGGCTGGGCTGGGCGGCAGTGGGCTTGCCGTGTGGGCGCCGGGTAAGCCTTGCTTTCTGTTTTCCTTTTCTATTTTTCTCAGACGTTTGTAGACTTATTAAAATAGTTAGGCACTGCTAAAAATCCTGGAAATAATCAGGGGCTCTGTTTAGAATATCTCCAACAGCCCACACTTATTTTCAGAATTATTTGAGCATCCAAAATATTTACTAGCATTTAAATGCCCAAATGCAAATTACATATGATTTAATTCAATGACCTTCTGTTGATCTAGAAAATTGTGCACCTATTTTGCCAGAGGTTCTAACCCAAGACAAAAAGGGTGAACTTTTTAGAAGGGCATTTCAGGTTCATTGAAAATATTTTTAGTAAACCCTAGTTGGATTCAGAGGAGTTCTGGGGATTCTGTCTTCCCCAATTCAAGTTTCTGATGAAAGGTAAACATGATGCAACACTCTAATGCATGGACTAGCTAGGATGTGACACCCATATTATTTTTGTTAGCATTACAACCCATATTGTGGCCACGGTTAAAAAATTATACGAAATTTTGCATATTTCGGTGCGGTCCGAACTATTTTTAATCCCGAAATTTCGACTCACATTCAAACTGATTTTAAAAATAAATGTATATCAATATAAAATCCAACAAATTCTCCACGCATAAATATTAATGTAATTTAAAATCTCGAAATGAAAAAAATGATACTTGAAACTAATTGCCGGTTTGATGTGTTTTAAAAATGTACAACCCATTTCTCATTACTGATGGGCCATTTTCTCGGCCAGCCGAATGAAGCTCTCCTCGTCTTGAAAGATTTGCAGCCCAACAGGGCTGACAAAGTGACTTACTTGGCAAATCAAAAAAACTGGGTTGTGGCCGTGAACCCAGCTGTCAGCCTCTCCACGTACAGTACTCTTCTGATGGAAGTCGGTCGTTGACCACATTGACTATGCCGCGCCGAGAGCACCAAGGCGGTGGACGACGGCGAGGCCTAGGAAGGGGACGACGCGGAGCCGGAGAAGACGCGGTAGTGGATGCCCACGCGGAGAGGAGTACGAGGGTTCACTGGTTCGGCTGCAGCGTGAGGCTGCCATCACCGCAGAATAACAGGGGGTGTGGGTGAGTAGAGGATACCACAGGCCAGCGGTGGGAGTAGTAGGGGCGGTGAGGCCTCATGGCATCACAGCCGCCACAAGAGGCAAACCACGCACACGACCGGCGCTGCTTTGGGCGGCCGGAGCAAGAAGACCAGAGGTTGAAGAAGCACTATGGCCGTTGGATGGACATCGACGGTCACTTTGGAGCTAGAATCGTTCATATTGACTAAGTTGACAAAGCCCTCCGTCCTCGTCAACTTAGTAGGCCCATAAGTCAGCCTCCCACCATGGTGGGTCCCAGCTAGTGGGCGGTATTCATTTTTCTCGTGCGTAATAAGGAGGCACTTCGGTGGGTCCGAGCTGATAGCGGGGGAACGTTTTTTCACGAAATACGGTGGTCCGTCCGATGGGTCCCAGCAGTCAGGGGCAAACGTTTTTTTTGCAAAATACAGTGGCCCGTCCGGTGGGTCCCAGCAATCAGGGGGGAAACGTTTTTTCCGTGAATACTGGTGGCCCGTCCGGTGGGTCCCTGCTGTCAGGTGGAGGAATAATTATTTTGTGCGTAATAAGGAGGCACTTCCTTGCGGCTGCCGTGCACCCAACTGTCAGCCTCTCCACGTACAGTACTCTTCCGATGGAAGTCGGTCGTTGACCACATTGACCACGCCGCGCCGAGAGCACCACGGCGGTGGACGACGGCGAGGCCTAGGAAGGGGATGACGCGGAGCCGGGGAAGACACGGCAGTGGATGCCCACGCGGAGAGGAGTACGAGGGTTCACTGGTTCGGCTGCGGTGTGAGGCTGCCATCACCGTAGAATAACAGGGGGAGTGGGTGAGTGGAGGGATGGCCTGCCCAGCGGTGGGAGTAGTATGGGGACGGTGAGGCCTCCGCGGCAGCACAGCCGCCACGGAAGGCAGGAGCATGCGGCACGACCGGCGCTGCTTTGGGCGGCTGGGGCAAGAAGACCAGAGGTTGAATAAGCACTACGGCCGTTGGATGGACATCGTTGACCACGCCGCGCCGAGAGCACCAGGGCGGTGGACGACGGCGAGGCCTACGAAGGGAACGACACGGGCCGGGAAGACACGGCGGTGGCTGCCCACGTGGTGGAGAGTACGAGGTTAATCGTTCATTGCCGTCGCAGGAAAATAACAGGAGGTGTGGGTGAGTAGAGGATAGAAAGGCCAGGGATGCGAGTATGATGGGGCCTGAGGCCTTCCGGCAACACTTTACCGCAACAGGAAGCGGAGCAAGCGGTTCCGACGGCGCTGGTTTGGGCGGCTGGGGCAGGAAGATCAAAGACTGAAGAAGCACGATTGTCGTTAAATTGACATCTAACGATCTGACCCTGGTAGATTCGATTGTTGACTAAGTTTCTTTTTTTAGAAACCTTGTGTACGCATGAACTTAGTAGGCCCACAAGTCAGCCTCCAAATCTATGGCAGACAACATAAATCCCATATGCTATTTTTTATAATTTGCAGCCCATTTGCTAATTCTGAAGTAATTTATTACAACCCATTTTCTGCCTAGGACCACGGTCAAAAAGTCCAACCTTACTTTGCATATTTCGGTGAAGTCCGAACTGTTGTAATCCCGAAATGATAAACATTTTTTAAGAACTTATTGATTTGCCAAAAAATCGTTTTGTTTTTGTAAGCAAATAAGACGTGGGACAATTTAGTTGGTTTAAGGGAAAACCAGTGGTAAAAAATCATCGCTGGGTGGGAAAAAACAACAAAAATAAGGGTGTAAATATGAAAAGGGAATTTTATGTGTTTTAAATATAATGATACGTGTATATGAACTAGTAAAACTATAGGTAGAGATTAGAAAACGGATGTAGGACATGTGTTTCAAGAGTAAAATAGAACTGGCTGCGTGTTTGATTCAGTAAAAAAAACTGCTTGCGGATGTTGTAAGACAAAATATAACTAATGCTGGCGGGCCAGAGGCCGGTAGATACCTTCTGGATCTTTGTGCCCCGTTGTCGTCATGGGCTGGGCCCGTTAAAACAAAACAACCCTGGGCAATCTACAGCCCAGTTGAAACTTGCTCGACCTGAAAAAACAATATACGTGCTCAATAAATGAGAGAATTCTGCAAGTACAGACTGATAACTGGGATGCGGCACGGATATTGTTTTTTATCGTGATAATAAGTGCATGCACTTGTTTCGAAAAAATTGGAGAACTGGGAATTCGAACGGCGGGTGCTTATGCTACCCATCAAATAAAAATCAGGTGCCTGAAAATTCGTTTTGAAACAAATGATTCAGCTTTATATCCACGTCGACCCTCGGCATGATGGTTTGAAGCAATTGCAAGTTCATACCAAAAGATCGTTAACAACAATACCAACTTGCGGACGACAAGGTAGTACAACTACCAATACCAAACTAACTTATAATCTTTTTACTCCTGGCCCTAGTGTTCGTCTGGTAGAAAATCTTGCAGAGGACCAGCTCCCGCTCCTTCTCTTGCTCCAGGTCCCCGAGGTGGTACTGGTGCATCACCCAGTTGGTCCTCTGCTGGTCGAAGTTCTTGTTGGTGTGGAGCACCAGAACCTTTTTTGCTGCCCGTCTTGTGCCACATTGCGTGCATGCCGCACTCCGACTGTATCTTGTGATGCGTCCACGCGCCCATTTTGAACGCCCTGGAATTGCGCTGGAAGAAATGCTTCCTTAGGCCACTCAGTGTGATACCTGCAGTATTGTGGAATACAGGTTTTAGTGTACCTAGTTGGCATTTTCATAACATCTTTGGCATGTTGCAGTCACTTGTTTCACTTTTTATTAACTGTCAAATTGTAATTGCTTCACCAGGTCTGCATCTAAAAACAAAAATAGAGCTATAAACAAAGGAATATGTTTGTGCAAGTAGATGGCCGATCGGTGTCTTACCTGGTAGTTTGTCAGGTTGGGTGTAACATATGCCGTGCTCGCTGTCGATGGTTGGTATGAACAAATCGATGAGAGACTGAAATCTCGCGCTTTCAGCACTCACTTTGGCCTCAAGGTGCTCGATCAGCTCCTGATTCGTGGGATCGAACTTGACGCCATCCGGCAGCACGGGCCAATCCTTCTTCGACTTGCATCGGTAATTCCAGTTATATGGTACTAAATGTATGATCAATCGACTGTTTTAAGTGAATGATGAAAGATTTTGACAGATAAGTGGTACTCCAAATCTGAAGTCCAGAATACCCGAACACGCCGCCGTGATTCTTGTGTCACCTCACGCGCAGCGTGTTGTCACGTAATTCAATGTGTGGACATGATGAATAATTTGACCGACGTATACTAGTACTGCTACTGTACTACTTACTAGTCGTATTTAGTGTCATAATTTATACATAGGTTTAACTAACAAGTACGCACTTGAAGCCTAACTGATATATATATATATATATATATATATATATATATATATATATATATATATATATATAGTGATGCTATTCATCACCTGAGTGCAGAATAACTTATTCTTCACCGAGGTAATCTTCGATCATTTCATAATTAAATTACGTTTGGAATTCAAATAGTTACATTCCTATTCATTCACTACGTAATATTTGACATAAGAAAATAAAATATAGGTCATAAGACAAGAAAATTTGCAATTTATGTGTATTTTACACTATGTTTTTACGCTTGTAATTTTACATAACATAAAATATTTTTTACGACGATTATATATTTTCTTACGGTCTCTTTTATGTCTAAAATAAGACAAAACTTACGAAACGTAAAATTACGATGTATTCATGGTAAAATAGAGGGGTGAAGAATAACTATTCCTCACCCGGGTGACTGAATAGACAATCCCTATATATATATATATATATATATATATATATATATATATATATATATATGGCTTCCGCACAACATCTCCATCATCATTATCAAGACATCCTACGCAGTGAGTTAGGATGCACTTGATCCCGTGAAGGTATCTATCCTTCAAACCAGATGAGTGCTTCAAACTAACAACAATACATAATATCCAACAAAAGAGGGTCGTATACAGCAGCAGAATACATGGCTCGGTCTAGATATCAGCACGAATCAAGTTGTGCATATTTGCTGTTGGCATGAACCACATCGCCGCATGTCGGGTTTGCAAAAGCCATCCATCGCATGGAAGCTTGATGCCTTTCACACATCAAGATTATCGGCAACAAGCTGTGTCGACGAATCTCTGGATATGGTGATTCATGAAACCCATGGTATGATGTGTAAACACAGCCCCCTCGCGAATGGAAGTTGCATAGCACAAGAATCATCGCCGTGATATGATCGATGATAGGTGGATGATCGGATAATTGAGCCCGAGGAACAAGGAGTGGTTGCCGTGGCTGTAAACCCGCCTCCAGTTGAATACGCCTGGCCCAACGGAGCTGGGATCTTTCTCGAACACGAAGCAGCCATAGCCATCAATGTCACGAACGCCCACGCATTGTACTGCATGTGGTTTGATGTAATGGTTTGGTCAATTTGGTACGTGCGAATGAGCATCAAATGACCGCCGTCAGCTGAACGAGTGATAAACCACCACCCATCGGCTGGTATATATGATTCCAGGTCCTGGAATCATGAAGGCCAGCGCATATGCGTTTGCTGTAACAATTCAAATTGGAGACCAGAAGGACAAAAATAAACAATCATGTTCAGAGTATGTGTTGAATTAAGATTATTATAACAATGACACATATCATAGATAGAGAATTGCAATGCCGTGGTCATAATCATACCCCAAGTTAAAAAAAAATAAGCCAATGGCTTTCATATTCTAGCAATATGTCATGGTTCAAACATCATGTAACAATGAGAGGAAAACAGCTATGACAGCGCCTACTCATATTCTACCATAGCACTTACTACTATTGTTCTCATATCAACTCTAAGCAATAACATGTGTTGTTATAAAAATCTTGTAAACGAGAGTAACATATAGCAATCATGATGTTATGCTCATAATATGTATTCTAACAATCATTAGATGCCAATTGTTCTCATATCAACTCTAACAATGACATGTGTGGTCATAAAAATCTAGGAAATGAGAGGAACATATAGCAATGATGTGGTTATAGACATGCTATGCATTCTAAATTTGTAACAAATGAACAGGCAGTCGTATTCATAAGGTAAAGATGAGATGAGATAGAACAATTACACGACGATAGATTCCACCAATATAGGTAGCCAATCTATGCGTCGACCGCGTAAACGATGCCATCATGCACTATAGCATCAGACAGAAATGTTTCCTCAACAGGATTGATGATGAGCCATAACCATGTATGGCGATCGGATTCCAGATAGACTAATCCATTGTTTAACAAGGCAATGAGCTTGTAATCCTTTAGTCTTCTGATGGTGTGGGCACTTCGCGTCAAAAGCTTGACGCGTCTCATGCGTAGTAGGCAGCAGTGTCCGGCAGGCCGCGAGGCTCGATGGCGGCAGTATCCAACGATAGAAGGGTGATCTCTTACTGGGTGTAGATATCCACGAGACGCCACGGACTACCAGTGTGGTGGATGAGGATGATCGATTTATTTTCATGCCCGCCAAGAGTGGCCGCGCATGAAGGACAGGTGGACGGGTAGTGGTAGCATGTCGAGGGGCACCACGGAAACCTCCGTAGGATCGTCAAGTCGGTGTCTGGGCCACCTGCAAGGATCGGGCATCAGCAAGCAGGGTGTCTTGAAAAGAGTCGGCCGGTTGCAGACAAGTGGACAGTACAAAGACACCGAGCATGCGGCCAGACAGACGGTGCTGAGTAGGTCCATACGACTACAGATCTGCTCCAAGAGAACATCGGGGAGGGAATTCCAATCGCGGCTCTGCGTGTCAGTCGGTTCTGCCATTGGGGTTTTCGGTGCCTGCGAGCCAGCGGGGAAGTGGATTCGGGCAGGCGAGCGAAGAAGCTTCTCCTCGTGTGGCCGAGCAGTGAGCGGGGGGATATGGTACACGCGAGCTACCAAGGAAGATGGCATGGGTGGGCGAGCAGTGAGCGGGGGTAATTGGTGTGCGGCCGACGATGGGGAAGAGAGGAGGAAGAAGAAGAGAGGAGGAAGAAGAGTGGAAGACGGGGAAGAAAGTGCATTCAATCTCAATTCTACTACTACTACTACCAGGATATACCGTCCTTCGGAGTGTAAATAGTTACACCGATGACATGTGGGTCTACCACAAGAGGGCCCATATGTCAGTTAATGGAGGACAGAGGTGCGTATGCGTATTTATGAAGCGTGCTTCTTGGCAAACATGATGGCAGATCTTGGGTAAGGCTGATTTAGTAACACCAACATGCTGGTTCAGCTTATTAATTATGTGTCCCATCTGCTGCAGTGTATTGTCACTTCACTGCGAAGACTAGTTGAATAGTTCTCTCTGACCGAGATGGGGAATAAATGGATCAGGAGGACTTCCTTTCTACAGTATCCCTATGCCTCTATGCTCACTTCACTCATTTTGCTCTGTACCTAGTCACTTGTTGAAATCTGTAGAAAGACAAATACTCCGTATTTGGGAATAGAGGGAGGCTTTTACTCCGTACTATTTGGGAAACAGAGGAGTATCACCATATGGAGGAACAGAGGAAGCTTGAAATATGAACATGTCAATGGGAGGAGTAAGCCCCATGCATGCATGCATGCAACATGCAACACTCACACGCACACATGGACGCACGCAACACTCACGCACCCATGCGGCACACAAGACACGACACAACACACGCGCACGCTCAAGTGCTCAACCTACTCCCTACGTCCGTGAAAGACTGTACATTTAGAGATTTACACATTGACCAGGGCATAATTAACGCCCAAAAGTAGCAGACGTATGTGTGCATGCGACCATTGAGATAAGAAGATTAAATGAAGGCCGTTGCATGCTGCAAGCACAAGTTGGTGCATTAGTCAATCAATACCGATTTAGATTAAAGGCTAAATGCATTGGAAGTGTAGATGTACATCATGTAGTACACTCTTTGTTTTATAGCCGATGTACACTCTTTGTTGGAAGACCGAGGGAGGACATGTGCATGCACTCACATACACAGCCAGGGCAGTTCGAGCGCAAGGGTTGGACTCGTGTCGTGCCTGCGTAAAGTTTTGTTTAACTGGTTTCTTTGCTCGCCAACCGATGTGGGACCCGAAACCAGGTGACAATTTAACCAGTCAACAAAGTGCCACATCGACTATGTGGCGGTCAAGAGGGTGCAATACGGTGCTCTCGATGAGCTAGTGATCGATAATCGCCGCAAAACTATATATAGTGACCGTAAAGAGCGTATTTTTACATACGTTGACCTCCAGTGTATTTTCTCGTTTCAAATTAAGCCATATTAATCAGAAAGGACGCAGTATGGACTACTACTACTAGTACTAGTACTGCTTTGATGTGTCCCATCAACTCGCCGAACGAGGAGAAGCTTGTTTACTACGCCTCTCCCTCACCCACGCGCGCGGTGGTTCGCAGGACGAGGAGAGGGTTTTGACTACAGCGCCCTCTCCCTCTCCCTCTCCCTCACCCTCGCCCTCGCGGTGGACGTGCAGCAGTTCAATCGGTGGTTCGCAGGACGAGGAGAGGGTTTTGACTACAGCGCCCTCTCCCTCTCCCTCTCCCTCACCCTCGCCCTCGCGGTGGACGTGCAGCAGTTCAATCGGTGTCAGATTGCCAGAAGCATATTGTACTATAGTATCATCATTGTTGGACCTTCCGAAGAGGCGAAGAGCCAAGTGCAAGGTTCACACGAGTACGAACTGTTGAACCTCCCGAAGAGGCAAAGAGCCAAGCACAAGGTTTTATAGGAGTTGTCGTCCTAGTAGGAGTGTACTACAACTATAGCGAACGATGCTACTGTATGATGCCGCCACGTCACGTATATCCAAAGTTGTGCCACCTTTTTTTTCTCAAAGAGCGTGTTGGAGCCTGTGCAACAACCACACAAGTTGCACGTACACATAACACATTTACTAGTAATAAATTCTAAAGGACAAATGCCAGTATGCCACACAAGTTCATCTCCAACTCATGTGATAAATTTGTGCACAACTAGTCTACATATATTCACAGCGCTACCATTCACAATTACCGTACTCCACTTACATGTTATAGATGGGCTACATGTCCTCCTCCAGGTTCCAGTCCCAGGTGTTCTTCATGGATGGCACGATCCATAGCGGTGGGCGACGGGAATCTTCGTTGCAGCTTTCTAGTCCGTTTCCACACGATGGAGACTAATCCAAGCTGAAGCGGCATAAATCAGGGATAGCGTGTCCCAGCATGTCGTTCATCCGGTGGTGCGCACTGAAGACACAACCATGCTTCATGAACGGCAGGCCTTCCGTGTCGTGCACGGAAGGTGGCATCCGCTTCACAATGGGGTAGCTGTCCCCGATGAAAAGCGAGTACTCTCCAGGAGTGTTCCTCGGCACCCACGTAGCATCACGGGGGTCGAACTCGGCGCCATTCATCTGGTACACGCGGCATCCCAGATCTCGACACATGGTGATGTACATAGTCAAGGTCCATTCATAATAATGTTGTGCTCAAATATAGCGGTCAGTAATACTGTGCAGCAAATAGTACTACTACGGTATAGAGGAAGTAAAATAACCGGCTTATTATATATAGCCACTCTTGGCTACATGGATGAGATAGTAAGACATGGAAAAACAAAAATGGTGGCAGCTAGTGGGTTCAAGTCTTCAAGGGCCTAGCTAGCTATACGCATCCTCCAAGGTAAAAAGTACTCCTGCTAGTACAACAAAGTATACTACTAGTACAACAATGAAAGAGAAGGCGAGAGGGTTAAAAAATGGAATACCTGGGTAGATGGTGACGGTCTGATCGTGGTAGATTGTGTGACCATGTTGCACATCAGTGGTACCATGGGTAACGACTGCTAAGATAGTTGAGCCCAATATGCCAAAGTCAGCTACAAGGTTCCAGGTTAGACCGAATAGCGGATGCAAATGCACATCCAGGATCGGCGATCTTATTTTGATCGGGGGATGACTGGTCCTGTTAGATGTAACTCATCGAATATAAACCGCCTACGGAGGCCGGTTCACCTCAGCCATAATTGGAGCCCACGAAGACTCAGAAGGTGGCGATTCGCTATTGAGCTTAGAGGCCCGGAGCCCAGGGGCGGATTAGGGCCCATAATGGTAAAACTGCCATAACCATGTAACTTGTGTTGTAAGATAAGAGAAAGGAGAGACCGAGCCGGACACTTGTATGAGCCGGCCTCGGGACTCTATAGACCGGCCGGGCGTCAACCCGTGTATATAAGGGGACGACCCAGCGGTGGTTTAGGGACAGACAACAACAACTCGAGGCTTAGGCGAAGCTATTTGCTCCCTAGTCGCCGAGATCACATCAATCCCATTACAAACTAGACGTAGGCTTTTACCTTCACCGAAGGGGCCCAACTAGTATAACTCTTGTGTCTTTGTGTCCGTTTTAACCCCTCTAAGTTAACCCGTACGATGGCCCCGCGACTAAGTCCTTTCATGAGGACATCTGCCGTGACAATTCCACGACAGTTGGCGCCCACCGTGGGGCCATCGCACGATGGTTTGATGATCTTAGAGGGCAAGCTCGGCGACTCGAAGGCTATGCCGTGGGCGGATGACCAAGAGTCGTCGCGCAAGCTCTACATCGACGATGCAGGTGGGGCCCCGAGGCCGGCTCGATTGAGTACGGGTACCGGGTCCCCTTTGGTGGCATACACGTGTTCATCGGTAAGATCGGTGAGCCAGGGCCTGAGCCGGACATCTGCACCGGCCTCATCGAGACAGCTCAGCGGGCGAAACCTGCACTGGCTAAACCGGCTGTCAAGAGTGCTTTCGTGGGAGTCATCCACAGAGGAAACTATGAGGACGGATCAGCATCTGGTGGCGAAACCATGGTCTGCTCTGATGACGAGTCATCGACCGGAGAAACCGAGTCTCTATACCAGCCGCAAGATGGCCGATTGGGGCTGTTCGACGGTGACGATTTCGGACCCTTTGATCTGCCCAACCGGTTGGAATATTCATGGCGGTACACAAGCGACGCTTCACTCTTCGACCGCGCGACAATGGTCGCCGGTTCAACAATGGCGATGGCAGCCGGGCAGAGGGCCCCTGTCGCCGCCGCTCAAGTTTTATCGTAACTATTTGATGCATTGGATGTGCTCATGGCGAGGCTAACCCGGCGGACCAAGACATTCATAATGCGGAGATTGCAAAGGTGAAGGAGCAAATCACTCAGGCTAAAGAGGATCTGGCAGCGGCAGACGCTAGGATGGCGGCAGAGCGGGCCGCTTTGGATGCGCAAGCTTATAGGCTCATGCTGGATCAGAGTGCGTCGCATGAAGTCATGAAGAGGAAATACAGATCCCGTTTGCCCTCAGTTTTCGAGGGAAGAGATCTCTTCAACACCCCAGGAGCAGGGACCAGTAATCCGCCGGTGGTGAACCGGGCGGAAGCACCTGGGACGGGCGCACCGGTTCAGCCCCATGTGATAGATCTACCTCGCCATCATACCGGCGCACCTCAGGCTATGCAAACACCCCCAGGTCATTACTCCAACCCGATGGATAACCTTGTTGCGGCTGCGGCGCGGTTGGAGGCGATTCAATCGGCGATTCACCGCAGCGTAGAGACGCGCCGGTCAAGGAGCCCTTAGGACAGCTCGTCCAACAAGAAGCGTATTCGTACAACCGCGATCGGATCCACTCTACCCCCCGCCCGAGCCAGAGCTATAGCAGGCGCGTGGATGAACCGGCTGTGTCAAGTAATGCGCGGCGCGGTGTGCCCCATGGCAACAACCCGGCGGGCGGTTTCGACAATGCTCAGGAGGTGGTGGACCGGCCAGGCACGAAGGGAGGCCGAAGTTAGCGCCGCAAAGATCGGGATTATCAGCTTCGCCGGTTCGTCCGACCATCTTTGAGCCTGGGGTTACCTCTAGCTCTTTGGGGTGCCTTGCCTTGTCCCCGCTTTACGCAATGTACGCTGCCCAAGGATTTCAAGGGGCCACGAAGGTGCCAAATTACACCGCCGATCCGCTCCTAAGCATGGGTAGAGAGTTATGAGATGGCCATGGAGATGTTGGATGTGGATGAAGCTGCGTGTGCAAAGTACTTCACCATGATGCTTGAAGGCACGGCCCGTTCTTGGTTGAAAACTTGCCGCCCAATTCCATCGGTTCAGGGCCCGATTATGGACCCGGTTCATTCAGAATTTCAAAGATACCGTAAGCAGCCCATGTCTGGTGGACTTGGCGGCTTGTGTCCAGCCGAGGGGGAATCCACAACCCATTGGGTACGCCGCGTTTCGGAAGTCTTACATTCTTCATACCGGATCAACGTTGATTCTGCGATCTTAACCCTAGAGGGCAACTGCCGGTTTAAACCTTTAAAGTTGAAGCTGGGTCGCATGAAGCGGTTTTGCAATGATATGGGCACTCTCATGGGCGTTTTGGTGAAGTATGCTGATTCTGATAGTACCAAGGATCCCGAGTCAGAGGATGATGATGAAACAGGGAAGGGAAAGCAGAACATCAACTCCAGAGGCCAGCAGCATCACTCGGCAGGTAATGGTGGAAACAAGCGTAAGGCGAATGGTAACATGGGTTTCGTAGCCAACACCAACACGCAGGACAAGGGCCAACAGCGCAAGGGTAAACAGCCGAACCGAGGTGGTGCGCCTAACCCCAATCCGGACCAGTTGAACTATCTGTTGAATCAACCCTGTCCGGAGCATGGGACGAAGGAGGCGCCAGCGAACCACCTCTGGAAGGATTGTTACATTATGCAGGAGTTCAAAAGTTCTAATGCTTTCCGGTATGATCAAGGCTCCGGCGGCGGTTCAGGGTCCGGCTCGGGTTACGGTGGAGGAAATTCCGGTCCAGGGTTTAATGGTAATCCAGGCGGACATAACAATCAGAACAATCAGAATAATCAAGGTGGTTATAATCAGCAGCAGCAGCAGCAGTTGGGTTATCAGAGCAACCCAAAACAGTTGAATGGTGGACAATATCACGTCTTCACCACTAGCTTGGACAAGCGAGACCGGAAACTTCAGAAGCGGGCAGTCAACGTTGTTGAACCGGTCGTGCCTCATTACCTACGCTGGTCAGAGCAGCCTATTGTGTGGAGTAGAGAGGATCATCCTCCCCGGGTTGACAATCCGGGTCAGCTAGCCCTAGTGGTGGCACCTCAGGTGGGAGGATACAAGTTCACCAAGGTGCTTATGGACGGAGGGAGCAGCATCAACATCCTGTACTATGAGACCTTCCGTCGTATGGGGTTAATGGATAAACATCTCAAACCGTCCAATACAAAGGTTCCATGGTGTGGTGCCCGCAAGTCAGCATATCCGGTTGGTAAAATAGCTCGAGGTGGCCTTTGGGGATGAACATGACTCGGATCGTAAACATTGACGCTTGAAGTGGTGAAAATTCAAAGTCCTTATCACGCCTGCTTTGGGCGGCGGCTTATGCCAAGTTCATGGCACGACCTTGTTATATCTATTTGCAGCTCAAGATGCCGGGTCACAAGGGGCGATAACGGTTCATGGGAGCCGCAAGATCGCTTTAGAGTGTGAAGAAGGTGATGCGGCTTATGCAGAGTCGGTTTGCGCCATCAAGAGCTGAAGTACTATAAAGATAATGTTGATCCGGCGGATATGACCCCGTTGAAGAAGCCAACTACAGAGCATGATCCGGCCTTGAAGTTTAAATCGGCGGCTGAGACTAAACTTGTTCAATTCATACCTGGTGATTCGTCCAAGCAGTTCATCATCGATTGCCAACTTGGATCCTAAATAGGAAAGCGCTCATCGAAGTTCATCCGTGAGAATCGGGACATTTTGCATGGAAGCCTTCCGACATGCCGTGTGTACCGAGGGAACTCGCTGAGCACACTCTTAATGTTGATCCCAAGTACAAACCGGTAAAGCAGTTCCTTCACCGGTTTAACGAGGAAAGGCGTAAGGCCATTGGAGAAGAGGTTGCCAGGATCTTAGCAGCAGGATTTATCGTTGAAGTTTTCCATCCAGAGTGGCTTACTAATCCGGTGCTGGTCCTTAAGAAAAACGGCACTTAGCGCATGTGTGTGGATTACACAGATCTTAACAAGGCTTGTCCAGCAGATCCTTTTGCCCTCCCCCGCATTGACCAGATTATTGATGCCACTGCGGGTTGTGAGTGTTTGAGCTTTTTGGATGCATATTCTGGATATCATCAGATCAAAATGGCGGTTAAGGACCAGGAGAAGACAGCATTTATCACTCCCTTTGGAGCCTTCTGCTATGTGTCTATGCCTTTTGGGCTCAAGAGCGCCCAAGCAACTTATCAGCGTTGCGTATAGAATTGCTTGCATGAACAGATTGGCCGTAATGTGCATGCTTATGTGGATGATATTGTGGTTAAGTCAAGGAAGAAGGAAACACTGATTGATGATTTGAAAGAAACCTTTGACAACTTGCGGGTGTACAAGATGATGCTTAACCCGGCCAAATGTGTCTTCGTGTTCCGCAGCAAGTTATTGGGTTTCCTTGTGTCCAACAGGGGATTGAAGCTAATCCGGAGAAGATTACGGCTATCACCTCCTGGCTAAGCCAAAGTGTATTAATGATGTCCAGCGTTACGGGCGGATTTCCGCCACCGAGCCGGTTTATCACCGCCTAGAGAAGGCCATCCTTTGTATCGATCTCAAGAAGACAGATCAGTTTGTCTGGAGTCCAGCCGCTGGTGAAGCGTTGGAGGACTTAAAGGGGCAATTGGCCAACCCGCATGTGCTCGCCGCCCCCATTGACAAGGAGCCGCTTTTGCTATATGTTGCTGCTAATGCCGGGCGATTAAGCGTGGCCATTGTGGTAGAGCGAAAGAGGCGGGAAGGAGCATCCGTTCAACGTCCGGTTTATTATATCAGCGAGGTGCTTATTGAATCTAAGCAGAGATATCCGCATTGGCGTAAGCTGGTGTATGGAGTTTTTATGGCAAGTCGGAAGCTGAAGCAGATTTTCAAGGGCATCCCATCACGGTGGTCGATTCAGCTCCCTTAGGTGATATCATACGTAACCGGGAGGCGATCGCGGATTGCTAAGTGGGCTATAGAGCTTGGGCATACGGTTTAAAGTATGTACCTCGGACGGCAAAGGAAGTCTCGAGCACTTGTGGATTTCATTAATGATTGGACGGAGTTACAAGCGCCTGAAGAAAAGCCGGATCATACCTATTGGACCATCCACTTTGACGGATCCAGGCAGTTGGAGGGCTCGAGGGCTGCAGTCGTGTTAACTTCCCCACGAGGTGACAAGTTTTGTTATGTCCTCCGCTTAATATTCCCTTGTACTAACAATGCAGCTGAGTATGAAGCCTTGCTCCATGGTCTTCGGATGGCTCGGACTTGGTGGCCCAACAGGTGTCTGGCACTTGGGATTCCAAAGACCCACTCATGGCTGCATATCGTCGGGAGGTGGATGTTGTCGCAGATCATTTTAAAGGCTATCAGGTGGACCATGTGGATCGTCGAAAGAACGAAGCGGCGGACGCTTTGAGCCGGTTAGGCTCTCAACGCAAACCGGTCCCGCCCAATGTTTTCCTCGATGTACTGCACAACCCGTCAGTCAAGCTCCCTGATGAAGCAGATTTGGCTATTCCTGATCCGAAGGCTCGGTTGGTGGCAGCCCTGCATGTCATTCGGATTGGGCGCTCCTTATTTGGCGAAATGAGCCGGGCGAGTTACCGTAAGATGAGACGCTGGCCCGACGTATAGTTCGGCGGTCTAAGTCTATGACCATTGTTAATGGTGAGTTGCATCATTGCGCAAGGTGTCGTAGGCGTTTCAACGCTGTGTGTCCCCGAGGAAGGCTGTGAAATATTGCGTGAGATCCACGAAGGAGACTGTGGTCACCACGCCGGTTCAAAATCCTTGGTGGCTAAGGCGTTCCGCCACGGTTTTATTGGTTTACTGCCCATGCCGATGCGGAAGATCCGGTCGACGATGTGATGGTTGCGGAAGTTTTCTAGACGTGCTTCATATACCGCCCAAGAATTGAGGATGATTCCAATTACTTGGCCGCTTTGCGACTTGGGGTTGGACATGGTTGGACCTTTTAAGAGGTCCAAGGACAAGAAAACACACCTGTTGGTGGCAGTTGACAAATTTACAAAGTGGGTAGAGGCAAAACCTGTTAGCAAATGTGATGCGCCACGGCGGTTCAGTTCATGAAAAGGGTGATCTTCGGTTTGGTTTTCCACACAATCATCATGGATAATGGTACCAATTTGTCCAAAGGTGCTATGAAGGAGTTTTGTGAACGTGAGCACATCCGCTTGACGTTTCTTGAAGAGCTCACCCACAGTCCAATGGTCAAGCGAACGAGCTAATCAAGAGATCCCGAGAGGTATCAAGCCCGGCTTATGGTCCCTTGCGAGGGACGCCGGGTTGTTGGGTAGAAGAGCTACCGTCTGTGTTATGGAGTATAAATACTACGCCTAACAGATCCACCGGATACACGCCGCTCTTTATGGTCTATGGAGCGGAGGCGGTCCTCCCAGCGATGTCCGTCACGACTCACCTCGTGTGGCAGCCTATGTTGAGGCAGATAACGAGACAACCTGACAGGGCGCTTTGGATCGGCTGGATGAAGAACGAGATATGGCAGCTGCTCGCTCGGCGATTTACCAGCCAGGATCTTCGCTCGGTATCATAGTCGCCGGTCGTAACCGTAACCTTTCAAGAAGGAGATTTGGTGCTTCGCTCATTCAAGACCGCATTTAATATGCACAAGCTATCCCCACCTTGGGAGGGGCCTTTTGTGGTCAGCAAGAATCTGCACAACGGGTCATACTATCTGATCGATGTTCAAGAGCATAAAGACTCACGCACGTCAGAAGAAGAGACCAACAGGCCGTGGAACATAGCTCATCTTCGGCCTTATTATACCTGAGCCATCGGCTCTACTTATGTACATATTATGACAGTGTATATATTATGAATAACGCAATAAACCGGAGCCTCGGCTAAAGCGGGGTATCCGTTCTGTTACATCCTGTGTGG
Source organism: Aegilops longissima (assembly GCA_021605205.1). Classification (NCBI taxonomy): domain Eukaryota; kingdom Viridiplantae; phylum Streptophyta; class Magnoliopsida; order Poales; family Poaceae; genus Aegilops; species Aegilops longissima. The sequence goes on from CM038682.1 coordinate 314,362,588, forward strand.
TTACATGGAGTGGTTGTCTTAAAACGGCCTCCGGTTTACCCCTTGAGCTTGCTTTTCAAAAGCTTTGTGATATCACTTGGGGGCTTGGTCGTATCCGAACCAATGCAACACCTTTTGATAGGCGAAAGCCACCAGATCATTTGGGGACATGGTCGTCCTGAACCAACACGCTTCTTGATCGGCCTAAGGCCATAGAGTCACTTGGGGGCTTGGTCGAACCCGAACCATTGCCACGCCACTTGATCGGCACAATGCCACGGTTTCAGTTGGGGGCCTGGCTGACTTGAACCATAGCTATACCTTATTGGGAGCTTGGTCGTGTCCGACCATGGTAACGCCATCTGATCGGCTCAGCAAAGCCTCTTTTGACAAACGGTTTTATCATTGTCTTTGTTTCCGAATTTTTTCATCAGTTATTCAATTTTGGTTGCGCTTTCTTAAACCGGCAACATTTTTTAAACCGTTTTCACAACTATCAGTTGATGGAATTTGATCAAATTCTTAATCCGGTGATAGTTTCTCCGGTTCGATGTTTTTCTGTTAACATCCTATTATGGAGTAACAGGGGGCTCATTCTAACCCGGCACGGGATACATGGTAAACCGGCAGGATAAATACAGGAGCTGTTCTCTCCTTTGACGGTAATGGTTTATACAACCTCTGTTTCAAGATTGGCTAAGCCAACTTCATGCTCAGCAACGGCAGGTATTTTGTATCACAAAATTTTGATTATATACCTCCATATTTCATATATGTATCATAAACCGGCTGGCGGCACAGACCGCTAGGGCGGTTTAAAGATTTTGCTATTACAGGCAATTTAACTTGAAGGTTTCGATCATTCAATCAAAGGAGTCTGCACCAGGGCACACAGGCATATTAAAAACAAAAGTGATGGCTATTCTATTACAAGGCATTCAGAGGCCCAAAATTTAGAATGGCGTCATGACAAGCAGCTTATGATGCATCAACCGGCTTGACGGATTAAGCTTCATTGCCGGGTTGATGTGAAGAAGATGGGTCGTCTGGCGTCGGTTCTTCTTCTTCCTCCTCACCACCCAATGGCCGGAAGTCATTGGTGGACCAGTCAATCCGGGTTAAAGCCTGAAAGACAACCTCTTCACTTATAAGCTCAGCCGGATCAATGTCAGGGGCGTAAGTGTGCTTACGGGTTAGGGGAACAAGGTTCTGCACTTCCGGAATTACAACTTCAACCCGCCTGTTGTTTGCATCGTAGAAAGAGCGGTGAACCGTCAGGTTGGCCTCTGCTGCTAGTTGACTCGCCAGAGGACGCATCTCCCTTGTTATCCGTCTGAGAGCATCATTATCAAAGGCTTCACCATTTTCTTGAGCGATGCGGAAGCCTTTGGCTATGTCAGCCGGATCAAGGTCAGCTATCCAAGCTTTGGCGCGAGTAAGAGCCAATAAGGTGCCAGCCCGGGCAGCGGATCGTTTCAACTCTTCGAGCTGTGCCGGTATCATGGATAGACGGTCCAGCGTATCCTTGATCAAAGACAGAGCTGTGTTATCATAATGGTAGCACATATGACTCGCTTTGGGTGCCGTATACGCTTGCTCAATCGGTGTATCGCGCCTTGAGCTTCTTCCGCATGTCAGAGCCCAGATGAGCAATACGCTTACCTATACCGGTTTAAGACAGTTCAGGTTAAACCGGCGGAAATGTTAAAACGGAATAGTAATCAAAACCTTGGTGAAGCATTTCTTACCAAATATCGCAGAGGTCATGGCGTTAATTTGGCACTTTAGTCCGGTGAGCTCTTCCGTCACCGGTTTAAGAGCCGCTCAAAGATCTTCCGCCTGCTTTAGCAACCCAGCCTTCTCGGTGTCCCAGCTTGGCCTGCTCAGATTTAAACCACTCCTTGAGCTGCTCCATAGTGGTCAAGGCGGTTTCAACTCATCCTTGGCCTTGGAGGCTTCGCTTGTTGAGTCTTCGATTGGCATGAAGGTCATTGAGTTGTACGGTTTGTTGGCGATCTCACTCGATAAAAAGGGATCACGTTAGTTGTTTCATCATGAAGTCCCAAGCTCAATACAGGTATTCAACTTGGCACTTGGGGCTAATGGCTAATTGCTCAAACATGTTTTGCTACGGTGATACAAGTTACAATCCGGTTTAACTATGCTAAGTTGAACCGCCCTTGGGGGCTACATCAATGAAGTTTGAGGCATTTGAGTTTTATATTAAGTCCCGGTTTAACTAAGCTAAGTTGAACCGCCCTTGGGGCTACTACACAACAAAGGTACAAGAGAGGCATAACTCCTTACCTCATAGCGCCCTTCATAAGATTCACCGGACCGGCTTCAAATCACGACTTGTGTAGAGCCGGTTCAGAAGCCGGAGTGAAGTTCTTGGGCGGAGAAATTGTCATAAGTCGATGATCAGTTTTCCCTTCTCTTTATTCATGGCGATAAACTCTTCCTTGGCGCTGTGTTTTGATAGAGCGACCGGATTGCTGTGGGCGGTATATGCGGTGCCCGCCACTAGGGCATCATCATCTTTGGCGGGCTGGCGGATTGGCATTTTTTCCTGGGCTTGGTGCTTTCATACCGGGCTCGGCGGATCGACAATCAAACCTGTTACTGCTGCGGACTCGGTGGAGCAGGATGTGATGTTTCCACTTGGACATCCGGTTCAACCTCTGGCGGATTAGCATTGTCGTCTTGATTAAACCCAGCAGAGCTGTTTTAGCAACTTCGGATTTTCGCCATGATGCTCGGAGTCTTCTCCAATCAACATCCATGAGGGATCAAGGGTCTTCGCCTTCTTACTTAGGGGAGCCTTGGTGCTAAAACATTAAGAGTTAGAACATGATAAACCGACAAATGCAAAAAGAAATAGAGTAATATGCTTACCCAGCAGAACTTTAAGAGGAGGCAGCTTGAGTGGTTGATGAACCGCCAGATGAGTTGGAAGAGGTCCGATAATTCGGATCGACGGATTAAGAGGACATCGGAAGAAACCTTTCAAAGGATAACGCTTTTCAGAGAACAAATCACCTCGGACGACGCTTCGGGTTGGGGTGTCGGCTAAACCGGACGACATAATTTGTTGACCGCTATGCCGGGTCGTCGGGCGTTCTTCAGCTTGCTGTGTCTTCAAAGAAAGATTTGGATTCAAATGAGCACTTTGGTGAGATTTTTCACTTTCCGGACTGTCGCGGCTAATTCTTTTAACCGTACAAGATCGTAATCAAGAAAGAAGGATTACCTCAACAGATCGGCATGGCTGGCCTCAAAGATCATCCCGGAATTGTAACTGTCAGTAGGATGAATGATAAAAAGGGGCAAAGTAAATCAAGCTTTACCTCAGCATCTGATTCTTCATCCTCTGGCGGTTCAGAAGACTCGGCGGTTTTCCTCTTACCAGCTTTCTTGGTGGTCTTGGACTTTACACGAGGAACCCGGGCCGGTTTTGTTCGTTTCCAAACGGATCTGTTAGCCTGAGAATTAACAAGGATTAATATATATCAATAAGGCATTAAAATCAGTAGAACGATGAGCGGAGCCTTACCGCAGGCGGTTTGTTGGAAACATAGAACGGGGCCAACCCGGTTTGGCTGCATACGGAGATCGGTTCATCGAGCATCCTCTTCACTGTCTCAGTAACTTCAAGCTCAGTTATTGATAGCTCGTGATGTCGTTGAGGGTCTTTGACGTTACCAGTGTATTCATGCATCAATCCGGGGCGGCGGCTTAATGGCAAGATGCCCCAAGAAACCCAACATCGGACAAGGTCAATACCAGTTAAGCCATTGGCCATTAGTGCCCGGAGCTTGATAATTTGGGGCGCAAAATTCTTCCGTTCTGCGATGGTCAAGCGTGAAGGCAATGGGTGATGGTTGCTAAGCCGGTGAGGGCGATAACCTGGCAAGGGGTTTCCTCCGTTAGGAGCGGTATTCCGGCAATAGAACCAAGTTTGGTTCCAATCTTTCGGATGGCTATGGTGTTTGGCGTGAGGAAAGTCTACTTCCTTCCTTTTCTGGATTGAAACGCCACCAAGTTCCATGTTAGGACCATCCGAAAACTCCGTACGGCGGTTCAAATGAAAGAAATCCCGGAATAACTCCACAGTTGGTTCTTCTTGAAGGTAGACTTCGCAGAAGACTTGAAAATTGCATATATTGGACACAGAGTTCGGACCAATATCTTGTGGATGGAGTTGGAAACTTGCGAGGACATCCCGGAAGAATTTTGATCCGGTAGGCGAAATCCCGGTCTAAGTGTTGCATAAATACAATTACTTCTCCCTCTTGAGGTTCGGGAGGGCATTCGAATCCGAACACGCCAATGAAGGACATTTTGGAGGCTAAAGCGCCGGTGGTGACATATCCATTGATTTGTGTCTCAAAGATCTTGGACCGAACCCAATTGCGAGCAGAGAATTGTTTGGCCATTCCGAAGAAAAACTGTGAAAGGAACAAGAAGACGGTTTACCGTTAACGGTTCAGCATATTATTCAGTGCTAAACCGGCAGATTGACATTCAGTTCCAATTTCCGGTTTAACTGAGGACTAATGGGGTATGGCGGATTAGCTATCAAAAAATAAAACCGCCCTTAGGAGGAAGGGACAGAGCTGGAAAAACTGCTAAGTGTTGACAGAAACAGGTTTCACACATGGACGGGATTAATTTGGATCTACCAAAGATTCAGTAAGAAAAAATTTCTGCGATCCATAAAAGCTTTATAAAGAGCAGGGAAGTTCGTGCGTTCTATCAAGAGATTCTGAACAAAAAGGAAGACCTGCTAAAGTGCTAAACTGAATGCGGAGCAGCTACCACACAAGATATATGCTATGGTTGAATTAAGAAGCCATGACAGAGCGGATACGAAGAGACTAGGGATGAACACCTATGAACGATGATAAGAACAGGAGCCCTAAGATGCAGATCTAGGGTATGAGGAAGAGCCTTACCGGATGCACAGGATAGCGGAGGAACACCAAGAATCTCTGGTACAACCAGGTTGATGCAGCGGCCTTGGGTTGGTGCAGCGTTCGAAGGTCGAAGGCGACGGCGGAGCTTCAGAGCTAGGACGTCCCGAGGAAGAAGAAGCGCGGAAGGGGAAGAAGAGAAAGGGCCTTCCGGTCTATTTATAATAAGGCAGAAAGTAATTGACAGGCACGAGAATCGAGGAGTTGAAAGCGGCAAATGGCGCAGCGGTCGCCTCGATTTCCGGGATAATATTAAATGAAGGGAATCTTATTGTTTTGGCTTCTTTAATGAAGATGACGTCAAGATGCTCTGTTGCTGGGTTCGGAGGATGACGTCATGGCGGTTTAACAGATGGCGTTTTACGAAATATGAAGGAAGATATTCAGAGTTTTTTCTAAGATGTTGAAGATTAACATGAACAGGTACAAATCAATCTGGGGCCTAATGTTGGGGATGTAACTACTGAATATAAACCGCCCGGGAGGGGCCGGTTCACCCTCAGCCATAATTGGAGACCACGAAGACTCAGAAGGTGGCGATTCGCTATAGAGCTTAGAGGCCCGGAGCCCAGGGGCAGATTAGGGCCCATAATGGTAAAACCGCCATAACAATGTAACTTGTGTTGTAAGATAAGAGAAAGGAGAGACCGAGCCGGACACTTGTATGAGCCGGCCTCGGGACTCTGTAGACCGGCCGGGCGTCAACCCGTGTATATAAGGGGACGACCCGGCGGCGGTTTAGGGACAGATAACAACAACTCGAGGCTTAGGCGAAGCTATTTGCTCCCTAGTCGCCGAGATCACATCAATCCCATTACAAACTAGACGTAGGCTTTTACCTTCACCGAAGGGGCCGAACTAGTATAACTCTTGTGTCTTTGCGTCCGCTTTAACCCCTCTAAGTTAACCCGTACGATGGCCCCGCGACTAAGTCCTTTCATGAGGACATCTGCCGTGACAATTCCACGACAGGTCCCTGCAAAACAATGGAGTACCGTTAGGGATGCAAATGATGGTTTGTGCATTCCGTTTGTAATCTCCCATACCGTAGGATGTCAACTAGGTTAAACAAGTCCCCTGGCTTGTCACCGCAAAGATGCGGCCTAGATGGCGCACGGCGTCTTCGAACGTGTAGCGGTACAAATCTGCCGCCGCCAACATGCGCCAGCCTCTGCCGTTACTGCCTCCTGCATTGATGGCAATCCTTATGTCGAACACCGCGATGAGATAGTAATCTTTGTAGCCGCGTCGCTTTGTCGGCGGGTCCGCAATTGCTATCTTCTTCAATCTCACGTAGGCATCATCATACGTATTCTTGCCCAGCCAGTCCGGAAGGCCGATCCCAATGGTGGAGAAGGGGTCTACCGGAACGGCCGCACTGATGTGGATGTTGTGTAAAATCATGGTGGTATCCGACCGGAGGTATGCAAGCCAATCTTCGTTGGCACCGACCCAGACCTATATATAAGACGGTGGGCAGCGGAGAAATTATGGGATGGAAATGGAATAACTAAGTACTACATGATCAAACTCCATTACTGACCTGCTCACCAGAAAAAATCCGACTACCTCTCAACGTCGGCAACTCTAGCGGAGTCAACGTGCAACCATGGCCAGGGAGCGGTGGACTGTTCGAAGGATCGTCCCATAGAAGAACCTTCTCCTCGAGGACGCATGGAAGCCCAACGAGCATGGCCTTTTCCCAAGCCTGTTTAAGCAGTGTCTTGAAAAAGTTGGTGCAGGAAGCACCGAGTCTTGCGGCGGTGAGGACGTCGAGCGGCGTGCGATTTCTCCCAGAGGATCGTCGTCCAAGGTCTCCCAGCCCGACGAGGAGGAGAACCGCCTGGCGAATCCATGGGAGCAGCGACGAACTGCCTTCTCTTCGGGGGGAGGGGAACTGGCGAGGAGGAGATAAGAGCGTAGTAACCGCAGGGCCTAGTCCCTTCCAACTGTAGATCGTTCCTTAGTGAAGGGGTGAGGCTATTATTTAGTACTAGTACTAGCATTATGGAACGTTATGGGATTGCATTATACTGTAAATAATAGCACTAGTAAGAAATTTTTGGCACTAGGTAGTAGTTTTTGGCGTGGATTAAGAAATTTTGGGTATGTTTTTGCCATTTTTGTACCGCCAACTAGTGTCAAAAATGTCGTACATTATGTGACGGAGGAGCGTACTCATCTTCAGAAAGACTAGTACTACTTTTCTCAACTAGTAGTGTGATGTACTGTACTTCTAGTCTAGTCTAGTATAGTGCACCATTTTTGAACTCTTGAATCTCAGGGCCAAGGAGCTACAGTTGGAAGTGGAGGGTACTACTGTTCTCTAGAACCATCGTTGTACTATCAATGCAAGGGAAGTACACCTGCGTAGTGGCCTAGTGGGTACTCTCGGTGCTCTATTCAGCCACTCCTCCCACGTAGCTGGCCTACTCAGCCGCTCCTCTCACGCACACACTAGCAGACTGTTTATCAGCGACGGTAACTGCGGGGGCAGAACATTTGAGTTATTTGATACAGCGAGATTAGGCTTTTCGCTTCCATTTTTGGAGGTGTAATGGATCTCGTGGAACTTTGTTAGTAGTTCCTTCTTTATGAATGAGATGAAGCAAAGCTTTTGCCTCCGTTTCAAAAAAAACACGTCAAGAGGAATTTCTTTTATAGTAGAGCCGATAATGGAGTGAAGTCCATGCATGCAACGCCACAAGCTACAGAATAGTAGTAGAGCACTTTACGTAAAGAGCCATATTGCACAGTTCCCAATGCCCCGCCAGGCTTTTCCAGCTCCTCGTGCTTAATTGGGAGGCGGTAGTTTAAATATGCTACTAGCTGGAAGCTCCAAGTGAGGTGCGGATAGGGCGAGCACGCGAGCCACGGGATGCTGGGAAGGAAAACCCGTTCACATGGCTAGGCTGTCCAGTGCACCCAGATTGTGGGGCCGCACGTCCGTTTGACTTCAAAACTCAAACTACCCGTGTAAATATTGGCTCGCAGCGAAGTGTAGTACTAGTACTATTTTAAAAAAAGGTCGTACTCGTAATACTCGTTGTGACCACTAGTAGTACTCGTTGGAGTACTCGTTGGAGTACAACACAACCTAGAATCGCCTTTTGTCGCTAGTAGTACGTACATTGTTCCTTACAAGAAAGCCCTAAGAGCATGGTTAATAGTATAGCCAGCTGCTGGCTATAAGCCAGTGCCATGTCATCTACAGCCCATCTTATAGCCAACATATAGTACAATAATAGATCAAAAGAGTGTACTACTTTTTTATTATGTGGCCCACTTCTCATTCTCACAAAGTGCCTAGGAGCACGTGCTAGAGCTGGCTCTTCACGAAGAGCCCGCTTACCTTCTCTCTCCTCTTCTCTTTCCTCCAACGAAGCAGAAATATACTACTCCCTCCGTCTAGGTGAATAAGTCATCTTAGATTGTGCACCGTGACCAAGGAGGAGGGGATAACTGGAGAACTTAATGTTTATTTGCTAATTAATAGCAATGCATGCAATGAATTAACCACTGCATGTCGTGTTTGGTAGTTTCAAGTCATTAAAAGCATGCACACCCACATCTCTTATTGGTTGATATGTCAAGAAACAAGAAACGAGGTAGAAGTTAATGCACCGCGCCTAAGTGTTTTGGGATTATTTGGTTTTCATAAGATGACTTACACACCTAGACGAAGGGAGTAGTTTATTTCTTATAGCCCGCTGACTCAGCTCTATTGTACTTGCTCTAATAATGCAAGAAACCACTAAAATGCCAAGAAACTACTACCACTTGCATACGTGGCAGACTTAAGATAAGACTACCTTATCAACCATTGTACATGCTCTTACCAATAAAAATCCTCGAGTGACCTCCTACCTCCGACCCGTCCACCTAGTCATCCTCGGCCATGGGACGCAGCTACCGCCCGCGTAGGCGAGGTCAAACCGCCAATGGTGCGGAGCCCATGTTGCGGCAACCCGGATGCCAGCTCCGTCCGGTGCTCATGACGCTAGCTAGCCAAGATAGCTCCGTCCAGCTGCTTGTCGCAAGGTTTGCTAGCTAGATTGGCACGGCAGCGCATGGCGTCTTGCTTTCGCGTCGCCGCGCTAAGGCCAGCCATCTGCTCGGCGAAGGCCAGCCGGCTTGCTCGCTCGTGAGTCACGCTCGGGCCAGCTCGCCAACCCGTCTGCGGAGGCAGTAGCGGCGTCCGCCCGTCTGGCGGAGCGGCGGCCAACTCGCTCATCACCGGCGCCACCGACGAACACGCATCAAGATCTTGTTTGAAGTAATGTTCAGGAAAAATAATGATTTGAGGGGGAATAACAGAATAGAAGGTCAGATGTGGGTCCCTCGTGTCAACGGTCAAACAAAATGTGTTGGTTTAATCTCCCTCGTCAGCACGGACATCTGGGCCAACCCTGTCATAAATGGGTTTAAACGAACCTAATCGGTAGGAGTACTAGGTAGTTTTTGGCGTGGTTTAAGAAATTTTGGGTATGTTTTTGCTATTTTTTGTACAATAGATTCTTCCTAGGGCTGGTTGAAAGTGGTGGTTTTTTGTTAAATACTCTACATAGTAAGTTGGAGTGAAAGTTAAGCTTTGGAAGCCAATAAGCAAGGCTAGTTACATAGTGCATATGTGTACATGATTGAAAGTAAATATCAACCATGAGTGACTAATATCTTGATGGAAAACTCGAAACTATGGAATACTAGGAAAAGAAATGCATGGTTGGAAATACTAGCAATGTTCTTGTCCGTTGCAACGAATCATAATTAGAATAATACTTATTCACAAACTTGGTACAAAACACTCTAATTTTGATATACATATGTCACTAGAGATATATTATGTTTCAATTAGAATATATTCCTTGGGCTGTTTTGGTGAGGCCAGGGAGGGATGTGGTTGGTTTTAAGATACTAATTATGGGTTTTTCTGCAAATTGGTAGACAAGTGGGATGTTGGTGAGAAAAGGCAACAACTTACCTCACAATCGTTAGATGTAGATCAAATGGTCAGAAATTACGGATGGAAGACACACCAGCATCACCAACTTAGTCTTGTGTAGGAGTACTAGCAAGATCCGTGCATTGCACGGAACATCAAGATGCATTTTTTTTATAAAACACTTGTTGTGATTGACCCTTTCGGGAGTAATCCCATGTGTAAAAACTAATGATATCTCGCGAAATATGAGATAAGGTGAAGAGGAGTGGGGTGTGGTGGTAGTTGGTGGTTGGACTGGGCGGAGGCATGGGGATTGACGATGCCGGCAGCGGCCACCAGGCCAGTTTGTTCCAGAGGCTTCCTTTCTTAATTGCTCAACGATGAGGTTTGTTGGAGATAAGGATGAACAAGGGAAGGCCTTGTCTACAAATGTTGAGAGGGGTGCGGGTATCTTTTAGTTTAATTTCCATTCGTCAGATATAGATCGGACGGTCTATATTGCAAGATGGCACACGTACCATCAACACTAACTCGGTTTTTATAAGAGAGGAAATATAAGTATAGAGATACAAACGTATTATCGATACTTGCTTCCGTAAACTAGCATCTACATTCTATTCAACACCTCGGCATGTGGGGCCTTAGCACAATGACTCCTCGACTATGTAAACCAAAGATTTTCCCGTCGCCGACAAGGAGGGGGTGACGGCGGCGCGCTTTTTGGTTTGCTCTAGTCCTAGTAGTCATACTAGGTGGTCTAAGCACGTGTAGATTTATTCTTTTTCACGTCTCGTGTTCACCGTACTGCCATGACTGTTGATGAATAGACGGTAAGTTATTCACGAGGAAACCCTTGTTGAGCGTGTTTGAGAGAGAGAGAGAGAGAGAGAGAGAGAGAGAGAGAGAGAGAGAGCGTGTGATATGTTAGAGACTGAGGCAATGATAACAGATTCTTTGAGTCTATGTGTGTGGAGGATAGAGAGAGACATGTACATGGGGCTTTGTGTTGTGTAACGTGGAGACACATATACATAATTAGAGAGTGAGTGTGTGAGATACACATGCGGACATGAGGAGAGATGAGGATCCATGTAAATGGGTGTTTGTGCGTGTCTGTGTGTGTTTGTGCACGCGTTTGTTTGTGAGAGGGAGAGAGTGTATGTGGAGTAGAGAGACCACTGATGATGTAAACCTAGTATAAGGGAAGGGGGAATGGTGTGACATGTGTAGTAGCGAGATAGCACGGGTGCGGGCGGGGGGAGCAGACTATTTGGAAGAGACATCGAGTGTGTGTGTGGGAGAGGGGTGTGAGAGCGAGAGAAAGAGAGAGCTAGCGACGGGGAGAGAGAGAGAGGAAGAGAGGGGGCGAGAGGGGTCATTTGTGTCCATAAATGGCGTATAGATAGGGAGACAATGTTGATGTTGTCCGAAATTGGCCTATGAACGGAGACGCAAGGGAAGCGAGTCATCGTGTGTGTGATAGGGACTTCATGAGATATCTAGAATAGATGGTGTAGAGAACAATGTGCGAAATCAAGAACGATTATACATTAGGGAGCTACCCAAAGAGTCACATCATATATGTATACAGGGAAGGAGCTGGGGCAGGTCCGCATGTGGGAGAGATAGAAAGAGGAGAGTGGTGCACAAGGAGACAAAGTGTGCTTGTTTGCAGTGGGGGTGGTGTGTGAGGTGAGTGCGCGAGAACCACATAACTAGGGAGATAGACGTTTGGGGGCGACATTTTGTGTGTATGGGAAATATACACTCTACATAGTGCGTGTGCTTGGGTAAGAGAGATAGCGGGAGACCTAGAGAGTGAGGGAAGAGATGTGTGCATGCCCGAGAGACAAAGTGATAGAGACCTATGTTGGGGTCCGGACTTTACAAGAGAGAGGGGTGTTAATGCTCGTTTGTTGATGTTTGGGGGAGAGAACGACTTCTCTATGTGTGTGTGTGTGTGTAGTGGTGGGGGGGGGGTTGACTTCAGATATAGAGTGAGGTGTCTATATTTGAGGGACTTTAGCGTAATTGAGATATTGTGCACTCATGGTTGATCAATTTGTTTCATAGTTTGTACTATGAGATAACGATACTTTTGAACATGCCTGATATACCTTGATGTACCAGAATTACAAACCTAAGATTGGAATTTTGGAATTCGACTCCATCATTAGCTTTTGTAATTCATTTAAATGGAGGTACATTTTTTAAGCCGGGATTTCGTGATTTCAAATCCATATATCAAACCTAGAGATATACACATACGGGCATGTTCAAACTTTATAATCATCCACTTTATTCATACACATACACAATTTTGCTTTTGTCATCATATTTAGGATAAACACATTTGGAATTTCATTTGAATTGGACCGTATGATGGTATTTGCTTGTAGTAGCTCAATGATCCATATTGGAATTGAATGGACAATCTAAGTTTCGAGTTGGAGACATTGATTTTCAAAACTTGCACATTTTTTTTTGCGTGCAAAACAAACAAATTGTCAGCCATGATATCATAGTCGGCCGTACGAGAGCAGAATACTTATAATTTTAGGCGCCAAAAGATTTCAAACTTCCCGCTCACATCGAAATATCACACGCCCGAAAGTTTAGCCCTGCGATATTCCTGTTTTACCCTTGCCACATGAACGGAAAAAGGCTGCTTTGGTAACTCCATTGTTTTCCCCTCTTTGCCCCCAACATTCTTCCCCAGAGCCCCTCCCCTTCCCCTCCCCGACCCCCCAACCACGGCAAGCCGCCGAATCTAGTCCTCCGCCGCAACGATGGACCTCACACCCCGCCGGATCTACCTTCCGCACCTTGGAACCCCCAACTGCCAACTCACCACTTCATCGGAGCCGCTTCAGCGACTGGCTTATCCACCGCTCCAGATCTCCTTGACTGCATCATCGTCCACCGCGCGGATCTGTTAGCTTAACCGCCCTCGTCCCACCACAGCGTAGGCCCTTCATCGACTCCCTCGTCCGCCCCTTCGCTGGCCCTTCATACAAGCCCTCGTCCGCCACAACAGATCTGCCTCACCAAAGCATCTGCATAACGCTACCGCCAAGCCTTCGCCCATCGCACCGACCCGCTCCACGACGCCATATTCAACTCCACCGCCCTGCTTTACCGACGCCGCAGCCTCATCTGGTTATTTCGATTTGTACTCCTTCGGTTTTTCTCTTTATCGTGCAACTGTTCACTTACCACAGATGAGCTTTCTTGTATGTCGACAGGCCCCACAACCGTAGCACCGGAGCCGCTTCAGCGACGGCGACAGCCGGCCCAAACTCAACTGCAAACGAGCACCATCGATGATCATTAGCTATCAAGTATGACAACGATACCCATATGCCGCCGAGAATCAGGTACTATTATCCAACGGCCGGCGCCTACGTTCACTTTCCTATAATAAGCACCGCACCTTTGAATTTCTGCAGGGCATCATTCAGTTTTTCATGAGACGCATTATTCGCTTGCACCAGTAGGGCCATACTTACAGCGATGAACATGTTACATGTGCTAAATTACATACCGGTGGCACATATAGTTAATATGCTTTAGTTTTGTTACGATGCCACCGTTGGTTCCATCGATCGCTTAATGTTCTCTAGGCTTAATTACACATCAGCAAACTAGCATGTGGTTCCGCTGCTTTTTGTTCGTTTTACCCTACATTTTTTGATGCTAGCTATTACATCACTGCTCCGAGCCTCTGTTCGTTACTTGTTTGTGTGTTCTTGATCTTCCCAAGTTGCATGACTAATTTGATGCTTCTATTAATTATGGAGCTGCCAATCCCATCAAGCAAAATATTTGTTCTTTTGGGGCTGGCACCTCGAACAAGCATAAAAATAGAGGGAAGCAGATATACTCCCTCGATTCTATTTACTCTGCGATAACTCTTGACCCGCATACCAAGGAGGGCACTGGTTTAATTTTTCTAGACTAATTTGCCAACTAATTAGGGCAGAGGCGGATGGGGCGGGGCACAAAAGGAAACCAGCGCTAGGAATCGGCAACGCCGACTATCTGAGAAAACTGAGAAAAGTTATACGCAAAGTAAAAAGAATCGGAGGGAGTATTGTCGTATGCACACACCCTTCTTTCATTAGTTTAGATGAACCATTGATGATCAATTCGACCATTGCATGCGATTAAAATTAATTTTACCTAAATAGATGGTGCAGAATAAACTACAACAACTAGATTTGCAACCACGGGATGTCGATGATATCTTCAAAGAACATTGCAACAACAGCTAGGCTTCACAAAGAACATATGGTAAGCCGTGTGTTTTAGTACATGTGAAATGTAATGCGAGTGGGCTGCTTTCTTGGCTTGTGCCCTCAACGTGTAATCCTACCGAATTACAAATAGTCCAGCTTATGCGCTTTGTTGTATTGCTTGATTGAATGCTTCTTTGTTGTTACGCTATACCGAGTTGGCCAATATGTCGCGAAGGCTCGTTGTACTATAGTAAAGAAATGCATGCCTATTTCATTTGACTCCTTAACTTTTCCTCTCAACTTCATCATAAGACTGTCTTTGTAGTTTATATGAGGCCACACTGTTAAGTGCTTTCTCAGATTATTTCAACTGCTTAGATGCCTTGGCAACTTAAATATAGCGGTTGTACACTCCCTTTCAACTAGGGATGTCAACTGGGTCCCGTTTAATCCCGATTAAAGTCCACTAGTGGTGTGATAGTTCAAAAGAGTTTTTGTTTTTTTTTTTTGAGGAAAATGAACTAGGGAGGTAGCAAAACTAACTAGATGGGACTGGCGGATGTTGTTTATTTGCCACTTACATCCCTAGTTTCATCTTACCATTTTAATTTCTTTTCGGCTGATGCTGCTTCGAACCATTTAAATATAGTTTGCCATGCTCGGCAATAATTCGTCCGTCGTTTACCATGTAAGCTTCTGCTGGATCATATGATAACTATCTCTTCTTGATGTCCAGTGAAACCTTTCAGATGCCGTTCACACTAGGACACAATGTACAACCCCGAATCTATTTGTGGAAGCGGCGCCATCCATGTTACCAGATGGTAGCAGTTCAAGAGGCAATGATGTCGGAGAGCGTTCGAGCACAGATATTATAGTGCTTGAGGCTCTACTAGAGGCAGAAAGAGATGGTGTGGCTGCCATGAATGAGGTAATCTTTATCTTGAGGCTGGAAATTACGGAATTAGCGGCACGCATTATGCAAGCAACCCAAGAATTGGAGGAAGTAAGAATGTTGCATTAGAAGACGGAGGAGGTCCTGCTGTTTCTACTATCTGAAGCCCAAGATAATCTCGGTTCTTCTTTAGATACCAGTTGAAATTGTCATTAGATTATTGTACTTGCATTGTTGTGTCATGTCTCTGAATGGATTATGTTGCAAGACTCCCTATGTTGTCCATGTGTTGTAATGATCCAAATTTTTTAGGCGAGGTAATCCTCAGTACTTATATGATTGACATAAGGTGAACTGTTTTTTATGTGAGCATATTGTATTGGATGAAATAACTGTTTGACTCAGAGTGTATCCAACCTACTGAATTCGAAGATCACGACATTTCTAAATCATAATCATATATAAAGGTGGAATAAATCTTTGTTGTGGTTTTGAAGAAATAAATAACAAAACGTATAATTATCTGTGGATATTCGTAATCGAATACAAATTGGATTTGAATTTAGTTTGCGGGTCCTAGGGCAAACGTGAATGCTAATTCTCCCAAGTTTTGAGCAAGCGGCTAAACACCCACTATAATTTGTGGGCTGCCCAAGCAAGTGTTTGCGAGATGGAAATTATTGTCTACCCCTAACACTTGACATCCTTATCGACCGGATTTACACTGCTGTCGATAGGGGTAGCCTAGTAACTTCAATCAGACGTGACACGACGGCCTCTGAGCCCATTCAGACACGGTGGGCGCCAAACATGGGCGGCAAAACACATTTGATTCAAGCTCGTCCGAAAGACATGTGTCTCTTTGTAGGACCTTGAAGTATGTCTAGAGGGGGGTGATTAGACTACTTGACCAATAAAAACTTAACCTTTTCCCAATTTTATAGTTTGGCAGATTTTAGCTATTTTAGGACAAGTCAAGCAATCATCACACAATTCAAGCAAGCATGCAAAGAGTATATTGGCAGCGGAAATTAAAGCATGCAACTTGCAAGAAAGTAAGGGGAAGGGTTTAGAGGATTCAAACGCAATTGGAGACACGGATGTTTTTGGTGTGGTTCCGATAGGTGGTGCTATCGTACCTCCACGTTGATGGAGACTTCAACCCACGAAGGGTAGCAGTTGCTTGAGTCCACGGAGGGCTCCACCCACGAAGGGTCCATGAAGTAGCAACCTTGTCTATCCCACCATGGCCGTCGCCCATGAAGGACTTGCCTCACTAGCGGTAGATCTTCACGAAGTAGGCGATCTTCTTGCCCTTACAAACTCCTTGGTTCAACTCCACAATCTTGTCGGAGGCTCCCAAGTGACACCTAGCCAATCTAGGAGATACCACTCTCCAAGAAGTAACAAATGGTGTGTTGATGATGAACTCCTTGCTCTTGTGCTTCAAATGATAGTCTCCCCAACACTCAACTCTCTCTCATAGGATTTGGATCTGGTGGAAAGAGGGTGTGAGTGGAAAGCAACTTGGGGAAGGCTAGAGATCAAGATTCATATGGTAGGAATGGAATATCTTGGCCTCAACACATGAGTAGCTGGTTCTCTCTCAGAAATGGTAAGTTGGAAGTGTAGGTTCAGTCTGATGGCTCTCTCCACGAATGAAGAGGAGGTGGAGGGGTATATATAGCCTCCACGCAAAATCTAACCGTTACACACAATTTACCAAACTCGGTGGGACCGAATAGTTAAACTCGGTCAGACCGATTTAGTAAACCTAGTGACCGTTAGTGATTTTTGGTGGGACTGACATGCATCTCGGTGAGACCGATATGGTTAGGGTTAGGGCATAACGTAATCTCGGTGAGACCGATTACACAAACTCGGTGAGACCGATTTTGCTAATTAGCTAACCAGAGAGTTGGTCAGGTAAACTCGGTGGGACCGATTCGCTCTTTTCGGTGATACCGGAATGTTACAAAAAGGAAACAGAAAGTTTACATTGCAATCTCGGTGGGACCGAACGCTCACTTTGGTTAGACCGAAACGTTACAAAGGGAAACAGAGAGATTGCAACCCCATCTCGGTGAGACCGAGATCCCTATCGGTAAGACCGATTTGCTTAGGGTTTGTGGACGTGGCTATGACTTTTGGAATCGGTGGCGCCGGATAGAAATAATCGGTGTGACCGATTTTGGCTCTGGGTTTAGGTCATTTGTGGATGTGGGAAATTAGTTGAGGTTTTTGGAGCATATCACTAAGCACATGAAGCAAAAGGCTCATTAAGCAACACCTCATCCCTTCTTGATAGTATTGGCTTTTCCTATAGACTCAATGTGATCTTGGATCACTAAAATGTAAAATGAAGAGTCTTGAGCTTTTGAGCTTGAGCCAATCCTTTGTCCTTAGTATTTTGAGGGATCCACTTTCATCATCCATGCCATGCCATTCATTGAGCTTTCCTGAAATAATAGTCTTGGAATAGCATTAGCTCAATGTGCTATATGTTGTTATGAATTACCAAAACCACCTAGGGATAGTTGCACTTTCACTCTTCCTCCATTTCCCCATTCATACACGGTGGGCGGCAAAACAAACTCTCCTCGTCCGAAATGGATGTAGGCTAATATTTTAAATAGGGGCAGATGTGTAACTTCCATCAGATGTGACACAACCGCCCTACCTGTCAGCCCTGTTCATACACTGTGGGCGCCAACCGTGGGCGGCAAAACACCCTCTCCTTGCCCGAAATCGATGTAGGATAATATTTTAAATAGGGGCAGATGTGTAACTTCCATCAGACGTGACACAACCGCCCTACCTGTCAGCCCCGTTCATACACCGTGGGCGCCAACCGTGGGCGGAAAAACACCCTCTCCTCGCCCGAAATAGTTACCGGCAAATATTTGGGAGATGCGAGATTACCGTCCTATCCCCAACCGACGTGATGTCCGAAATTTGAAACTGGGGATAAGTTCATAACTTTCCCCCATTTCAGAGAAGCGCGTCCCAAAGTTTGAGATCCCCCCTCCCCTCCATTTCCCCATTCATACACCATCGGCAGCACGACAACCTCCGCATTGCGGCCAGCCTCCTCCATCCGCCACCCCATCCTCCACCTTGCCGGAGCCGCTACCCCTACCCCGTCGTCCACTTCAAGAGATGGACATCTCTCATCCACGGCACTGGACCAGGATCCTTCCATCGCCTCCTCTCGCTTCATCGGCGTCGTCGTTGATAACCCACAAGTATAGGGGATCGCAACAGCTTTCGAGGGTAGAGTATTCAACCCAAATTTATTGATTCGACACAAGGGGAGCCAAAGAATATTCTCAAGTATTAGCAGCTGAGTTGTCAATTCAACCACACCTGGAAACTTAGTATCTGCAGCAAAGTGTTTAGTAGCAAAGTAATATGACAGTGGTGGCAACGGTAACAAAAGAGTAAAGAAAGCAAAGTAATATTTTTGGTGTTTTGTAGTGATTGTAACAGTAGCAACGGAAAAGTAAATAAGCGTAAACCAGTATATGGAAAGCTCGTAGGCACCGGATCAGTGATGGATAATTATGCCGGATGCGGTTCATCATGTAACAGTCATAACATAGGGTGACACAGAACTAGCTCCAATTCATCAATGTAATGTAGGCATGTATTCCGAATGTAGTCATACATGCTTATGGAAAAGAACTTGCATGACATCTTTTGTCCTACCCTCCCGTGGCAGTGGGGTCCTATTGGAAACTAAGGGATATTAAAGCCTCCTTTTAATAGAGAACCGGAACAAAGCATTAGCACAAAGTGAATACATGAACTCCTCAAACTATGGTCATCACCAAGAAGTATCCCGATTATTGTCACTTCGGGGTTGTCAGATCATAACACATAATAGGTGACTATAGACTCGCAAGATAGGATCAAGAACTCACATATATTCATGAAAACATAATAGGTTCAGATCTGAAATCATGGCACTCGGGCCCTAGTGACAAGCATTAAGCATAGCAAAGTCATAGCAACATCAATCTCAGAACATAATGGATACTAGGGATCAAACCCTAACAAAACTAACTCGATTACATGATAAATCTCATCCAACCCATCACCGTCCAGCAAGCCTACGATGGAACTACTCACGCACAACGGTGAGCATCATGAAATTAGTGATGGTGGATGGTTGATGATGACGAGGCGATGAATCCCCCTCTCCGGAGCCCCGAACGGACACCAGATCAGCCCTCCCGAGAGGTTTTAGGGCTTTGCGGCGACTCTGTATCGTAAAACGTGATGATTTCTTCTCTCTTATTTTTTTCTCCCCGAAAGCCAATATATAGAGTTGGACTTGGCATCGGAGGGTCTACAGGGGGGCCACGAGGTAGGGGGCGCGCCCTAGGAGGGGGGGCGCGCCCCCCACCCTCATGGACAGGGTGTCGGCCCCTGGTCTTCATCTTTGGCGAGGATTTTTTATTCTTTTTTATAAGACATCCCGTGGAGTTTCAGGTCATTCCGAGAACTTTTGTTTTCTGCACATAAAACAACATCATGGCAATTCTCTTGAAAACAGCGTCGATCGAGTTAGTTCCATTCAAATCATACAAGTTAGAGTCCAAAACAAGGGCAAAAGTGTTTGGAAAAGTAGATACGACGGAGACGTATCAACTCCCCCAAGCTTAAACCCTTGCTTGTCCTTAAGCAATTCAGTTGACAAACTGAAACAGAAAAAGAAAAACTTTACAAACTCTGTTTGCTCTTGTTGTTGCAAATATGTAAAGCCAGCATTCAAGTTTTCAGCAAAGATCATAACTAACCACATTTGCATTAATTCTCAGGTCTCACAATTACTCATATCAATAGCATAATCAACTAGCGAGCAATAATAATAAATCTCGGATGACAACACTTTCTCAAAACAATCATAATATGATATAACAAGATGGTATCTCGCTAGCCCTTTCTGAGACCGCAAAACATAAATGCAGAGCACCTTTAAAGATCAAGGACTGACTAGACATCGTAATTCATGGTAAAAGAGATCCAATCATAGTCACACCCAACATAGATTAATAGTGATGAATGCAAATGACAGCTGTGCTCTCCAGCTAGTGCTTTTTAATAAGAGAGTGATGACTCAACATAAAAAGTAAATAGATAGGCCCTTCGCAGAGGGAAGCAGGGATTTGTAGATGTGCCAGAGCTCGGTTTTGAAATAGAGAATGAATAATATTTTGAGCGGTATACTTTCATTGTCAACATAGCAACTAAGAGATGGCGATATCTTCCATGTCACACACATTATAGGCGGTTCCCAAACAGAATGGTAAAGTTTATACTCCCCCTCCACCAACAAGCATCAATCCATGGCTTGCTCGAAACAACGAGTGCCTCCAACATACATCAGGTCCCAGGGGGAGTTTTGTTTGCAATTAATTTTGATTTAGTTTGCATAAAGCATGGGACTGGGCATCCCGGTGACCAGCCATTTTCTCGTGAGTGAGGAGCGGAGTCCACTCCTCTTGAGAATAACTCGCCTAACATGGAAGATAAGGGCAGCCTTGGTTGATACATGAGCTATTCGAGCATATAAAACAGAATGTTTATTTGAATGTTTAGAGTTTGGCACATACAAATTTACTTGGAACGGCATGTAGATACCGCATATAGGAAGGTATAGTGGATCATCTGGAATAACTTTGGGGTTTAAGGGATTGGATGCACAAGCAGTACTCCCGCTTAGTACTGGTGAAGGATAGCAAAAGACTGGGAAGCGACCAACTAGAGAGCAACAACGGCCATGTACATGCATTAAAATTAATAAACATTGGATGCAAGCATGAGTAGGATATAATCCACCATGAACATAAATATCGTGAAGGATATGTTATTTGTTACAACTACATGCATGAACATGTGCCAAGTCAAGTTACTTAAATCATTCAAAGGAGGATACCACCCCATCATACCACATCATAATCATCTCAATAGCATGCTGGCACACAAGGTAAATCATTATAATTCATAGCTAATCAAGCATGGCACAAGCAACTATGATCTCTAATTGTCATTGCAAACATGTTTATTCATAATAAGCTGAATCAAGAACGATGAACTCATCATATTTACAAAAACAAAAGAGTTCGAGTTCATACCAGCTTTTCCCATCTCAGTTAGTCCATCATATATCATCATAATTGCCATTCACTTGCACGAACGAACGGTGTGAATAATAATAAGAGTGCACGTGCATTGGACTAAGCTGGAATCTGCGAGCATTCGATAAACAGGAGAAGACAAGGCAATATGGGCTCTTGGTTAAATCAACAATAGTGCATATAGGAGCCACTTCAACAATTTAATCATGGTCTTCTCCTACTGGCCTCCAAAGAAAAGAAAAGAAATAAAAACTATTTACACGGGAAAGCTCCCAACAAGCAAAAGAAGAACGGGAAATATTTTTGGGTTTTTCTTTTTAATTACCACTACTAATTTTTTTGGTTTTTCTTAAGGTTTAACAAACACACAAGAAGAAAGCAGGAAAAAGAAAATAAACTAGCATGGATATTACAGTGAAAGAGTATGAGCACCGACATCTAGCAATGAGTGTGTGTGAACATAAATGTAATGTCGGTGAGAAATACGTACTCCCCCAAGCTTAGGCTTTTGGCCTAAGTTGGTCTATTGCCAGGGATGACCTGGCGGATACCCGTATGTGTAGCTGGAATCATACTGTGATGCAGCAGTTATCGCCTGCTGAGCTGCAGCGTGGAGTCGGGCTGCTTCCGCTCTCCTCTCGTACTCATCTTCCTCCTCTCTGGTAATAGTATATCTTCGTTTTGCCTGAGAATCAAAGAAGGTAGGAGCAGGGAGAGTAATACGGACAACGTGCCGCTTGTTAAAAATTAAACGATATAAGAGAGGTGATTCCGGCCTCTCGACACACTGGTGCGAAGCCATAGAGTTATAATATAAATATGCAGGAGGCAACTCCGTATCACCCTCACGAATGTCTATCTCAAGAAAATTAGCTAAGCGGGTTGCATAAATTCCTCCAAAGAAATCTCCATTATATCTATTATGATGCAACCTACGAGCTACAATGGCTCCCATATGATAAGATTGGTCTCCTAACACAGCACTCCTAAGAATGCTAAGGTCAGGGACACACATGTGACATGCTTCATCCTTAGCATTTATGCATCTACCGATGAAGAGAGCAAAATAATGTATAGCAGGAAAGTGAATGCTCCCTATGGTAGCTTGCGTTATATCTCTAGATTCCCCTACAGTTATACTAGCAAGAAAGTTTCTAAATTCAGCTCTAGGGGGATCCCTAACACTGCCCCATGACGGAAGGTTGCAAGCAAAAGTGAAATCCTCTAAGTCCATGGTATAAGATTTGTCATAGAGATCAAACATGACTGAAGGAGAATTACGCGAAGATGAATACACAAACCTCCTCACAAACGAACTTGCGAGATCATGATATTGGGGGCATTTGTCTGCCTCAAAATCCTCAAGACCGGCATTACGCAAATATGCGTTAAATTCTTCTTTAATTCCTGCACGATCCATAAAGTTTTCTGACGGCCATTCGCAAGGCCGCACTGGAGCGTCTCTTGGTGGTTCCTCGTCAGCATCACGCATAGCAATTCTGGGTCCTTGCTTCTTAGAAGAACAACGTTGGAACATCTTCCTAAGGATATTGTTTTTCTCTGAAAAATTCTGAAGTTTTTAGTAACTTTAAACAAAAGTGAACTAACTTCAATAAAACTGATAGCAACTACTCCTACAAGTGCCGAGAGCCTATATCAAGCATTAGAACTACTTGGAACCATATAAATTTGACATGCAAGCTCAAGAACATGGTCACCTATGCAGCACAAATTGGCAAAGAATAGAGCACTAGAACAAAAACTAATTGGACCAATGGAGGAGTCACATACCAAGGAACAATCTCCCCAAGCAGTTTTGCGGGAGGTGCTTTGAGCAAGGAGATCGAAAATCACAGCAAAAGTGGCTGGAACTCGTGCTTGAGTTGGTTTTTCGGGTTTGTGTGAGGCAGAGGAAGAAGATGGGTGCTGGGATAAGTGGAGGAGGGCCACCGTGGGCCCACGAGGCAGGGGCGCGCCCTCCACCCTCGTGGCCAGGTGGAAGCTCCCCTCGCGGTGATTTTTGCACAGTAAATCCTCAACTATTCCCGAAAAAATCATATTAAATTGGCATGGCATTCTGAGGACATTTATTTTCGGGATATTTTTATATTGCACGGATAAATCAGGAAACAGACAGGAAAATACTATTTTTACTTTATTTCTACTAAATAACAGAAAGTATAGAGAGGGTAAAGAAGGTGGTGTTTCTAGTTTCATCCGTCTCATGTTCATCAAAAGGAATCCACTAACAAGGTTGATCAAGTCTTGTTAGCAAACCCATTTCGATAATCATGAAACCGGAGAAATTTCGAATAACACTAAGTTAACTCAACAGGGATATGCACATCCCCAATAATAAGTATATCATATTTCTTTTTGACAGTAGGAAGAGGAAATTCAAAACCTCCAAATATAATCGATGGAATTTTTCCAATAGAATTGATACTATGGACTTGAGGTTGTTTCGTCGGAAAGTGTACCGTATGCTCATTACCATTAACATGAAAAGTGACATTGCCTTTGTTGCAATCAATAACAGCCCTGCAGTATTAAGAAAAGGTGTTCCAAGAATAATAGACATACTATCATCCTCGGGAATATCAAGAATAACAAAGTCCGTTAAAATAGTATCATTTGCAACCACAACAGGCACATCCTCACAAATACCGACGGGTATAGCAGTTGATTTATCAGCCATTTGCAAAGATATTTCAGTAGGTGTCAACTTATTCAAGTCAAGTCTACGATATAAAGAGAGAGGAATAACACTAACACCGGCTCCAAGATCACATAAAACAGTTTTAACATAGTTTCTTTTAATGGAGCATGGTATAGTAGGTACTCCTGGATCTCCAAGTTTCTTTGGTATTCCACCCTTAAAAGTATAATTAGCAAGCATGGTGGAAATTTCAGCTTCCGGTATCTTTCTTTTATTAGTAACAATATCTTTCATGTACTTAGCATAAGGATTCATTTTGAGCATATCAGTCAATCGCATACGCAAAAAGATCGGTCTAATCATTTCAGCAAAGCGCTCAAAATCCTCATCATCCTTTTTCTTGGATGGTTTGGGAGGAAAAGGCATGGGTTTTTGAACCCAAGGTTCTCTTTTTTTACCATGTTTCCTAGCAACAAAGTCTCTCTTATCATAATGTTGATTCTTTGATTGTGGGTTATCAAGATCAACAGCAGGTTCAACTTCTACATCATTATCATTACTAGGTTGAGCATCATCATGAACATCATCATTAACATTTTCACTAGGTTCATGTTCATTACCAGATTGTGTTTCAGCATCAGACATACAGATATCATTTGGATTATCAGGTGGTTCAGCAATAGGTTCACTAGAAGTTTGCACAGTTCTATCATTTTTCTTTTTCTTCTTCTTGGAAGAACTAGGTGCATCAATATTATTTCTCTGAGAATCTTGCTCGATTCTCTTAGGGTGGCCTTCAGGATACAAAGGTTCCTGAGTCATTCTACCAGTTCTAGCAGCCACTCTAACAACATAATCATTTTTCTTATTATTCGTTTCATCAAGCACTTCTTTTTGAGCTTTAAGTACTTGTTCTACTTGAGTGGTAACCATAGAAGCATGTTTGCTAACAAGTTTAAGTTCACCTTTATTATTAGCCATATAATCACCCAAGCGTCTAATCATATAGGCATTTTGTTTTAGTTGTCTACCAAAATAAGCATTGAAGTCATCTTGCTTAAACATAAAGTCATCAAACTCATCCAAGCACTGACTAGCAATTTTAGTAGGAGGGACTTCAGCCTTATCATATCTATAGAGAGAATTTACCTTTACTACCTGTGTCGGGATATCGGGATCAGGAGGTTCTTCAATAAATAAAGGATTAAGATCATATGTTTCTTCAACAGGTGGTAGATTAAGACCATGTATTTCTTCAATAGGAGGTAAATTCTTAACATCTTCAGCTTTAATACCTTTTTCTATCATATATTTCTTTGCCTCTTGCATATCTTCGGGACTGAGAAATAGAACACCTCTCTTCTTCGGAGTTGGTTTAGGAATAGGATCATTAATTGAAGCAGGAGCTGGATCAGGAGGTGCCCAATTATTTTCATTTGTCAACATATTATTCAATAGAATTTCAGCTTCATCCGGTGTTCTTTCCCTGAAAAGAGAACCAGCACAACTATCCAGGTAATCTCTGGAAGCATCGGTTAGTCCATTATAAAAGATATCAAGTATTTCAGGTTTCTTAAGAGGATGATCAGGCAAAGCATTAAGTAACTTGAGAAGCCTCCCCAGAGCTTGTGGGAGACTCTCTTCTTAAATTTGCACAAAGTTGTATATTTCCTTTAAAGCAGCTTGTTTCTTATGAGCAGGGAAATATTTAGCAGAGAAGTAATAAATCATATCCTGGGGACTACACATACAACCAGGATCAAGAGAATTAAACCATATCTTAGCATCACCCTTTAATGAGAACAGAAATATTTTTAGTATATAAAAGTAACGCGATCTCTCATCATTAGTAAACAGGGTGGCTATATCATTTAATTTAGTAAGATGTGCCACAGCAGTTTCAGATTCATAACCATGGAAAGGATCAGATTCAACCAAAGTAATTATATCAGGATCAACAGAGAATTCATAATCCTTATCAGGAACACAGATGGGTGAAGTAGCAAAAGTAGGGTCAGGTTTCATTTTATCTCTAAGTGATTCTTTGTTCCACTTAGCTAATAACCTCTTGAGCTCATATCTATGTTTGCAAGCTAAAATAGCGGCAGAAGATTCCATATCAAAAACATAACCCTCAGGAATAACAGGCATATCTTCATCATCACTTTCATCATTATATTCAGATTCAATAATTTCTTTCTCTCTAGCCCTAGCAATTTGTTCATCAAGAAATTCACTAAGGGGCACAGTAGTATCAGGCATAGAAGTAGTTTCATCATAAGTATCATGCATAGCAGAAGTGGCATCATCAATAACATGCGACACATCAGAATGAATAGCAGAAACAGGTTTAGGTGTCGCAAGATTACTCATAACAGAAGGTGAATCAAGTGCAAGGCTAGATGGCACTTCCTTACCTCCCCTCGTAGTTGAGGGATAAATTGTTGTCTTAGCGTCTTTCAAGTTCTTCATAGTGTCCAGCAGATATAAATCCCAAGTGACTCAAAGAATAGAGCTATGCTCCCCGGCAATGGCGCCAGAAATTAGTCTAGATAACCCACAAGTATAGGGGATCGCAATAGCTTTAGAGGGTAGAGTATTCAACCCAAATTTATTGATTCGACAAAAGGGGAGCCAAAGAATTTTCTCAAGTATTAGTAGCTGAGTTGTCAATTCAACCACACCTGGAAACTTAGTATCTGCAGCAAAGTGTTTAGTAGCAAAGTAATATGACAGTGGTGGCAACGGTAACAAAAGAGTAAAGAAAGCAAAATAATATTTTTGGCGTTTTGTAGTGATTGTAACAGCAGCAACGAAAAAGTAAATAAGCATAAACCAGTATATGGAAAGCTCGTAGGCACCGGATCAGTGATGGATAATTATGCCGGATGCGGTTCATCATGTAACAGTCATAACATAGGGTGAGACAGAACTAGCTCCAATTCATCAATGTAACGTAGGCATGTATTCCGAATATAGTCATACGTGCTTATGGAAAAGAACTTGCATGACATCTTTTGTCCTATCCTCCCGTGGCAGCGGGGTCCTATTGGAAACTAGGGATATTAAGGCCTCCTTTTAATAGAGAACCGGAACAAAGCATTAGCACATAGTGAATACATGAACTCCTCAAACTATGGTCATCACCGAGAAGTATACCGATTATTGTCACTTCGGGGTTGTCGGATCATAACACATAATAGGTGACTATAGACTCGCAAGATAGGATCAAGAACTCACATATATTCATGAAAACATAATAGGTTCAGATCTGAAATCATGGCACTCGGGCCCTAGTGACAAGCATTAAGCATAGCAAAGTCATAGCAACATCAATCTCAGAACATAATGGATACTAGGGATCAAACCCTAACAAAACTAACTCGATTACATGATAAATCTCATCCAACCCATCACCGTCCAGCAAGCCTACGATGGAATTACTCACACACGGCGGTGAGAATCATGAAATTGGTGATGGAGGATGGTTGATGATGACGACAGCGACGAATCCCCCTCTCCGGAGCCCCGAACGGACTCCAGATCAGCCCTCCCGGGAGGTTTTCGGGCTTGGCGGCGGCTGCTTATCGTAAGCGATGATTTCTTCTCTCTTATTTTTTTCTCCCCAAAATCCAATATATAGAGTTGGAGTTGGCGTCAGAGGGTCTCCAGGGGGCCCACGAGGTAGGGGGCGCACCCTAGGTGGGCGGCCGCGCCCCCCACCCTCGTGGACAGGGTGTGGGCCCCCTGGTCTTCATCTTTGGCGAAGATTTTTTATTATTTTTATAAGACATCCCGTGGAGTTTCAGGTCATTCCGAGAACTTTTGTTTTCTGCACATAAAACAACATCATGGCAATTCTGCTGAAAACAGCGTCAGTCCGGGTTAGTTCCATTCAAATCATACAAGTTAGAGTCCAAAACAAGGGCAAAAGTGCTTGGAAAAGTAGATACGACGGAGACGTATCAGTCGTCCACCTTGCCGTTGCCGCTCCTACGACCGCCTCGTCCACGACAACAGGATATATCCCCCGACCCGGCCGTCTGCCGTCTAAAGTCTTCTTCCCCGCCGCCGACAACCATCGCACCCGCAGCACCCTCAATGTATCAGCATAGGCCTACACGGCGTCGCAAGAGAGGTGGTACTCTTCCATATGTGCTTAAGTTATCGATCTCACCTGGAAAATAGATCGTAATTTGTTTACTGTACTTTTCTTGTCTGTACCAAATCGTAGTGGCTAGTTGAAAGCAAACATTGGTTGCGAAGTAGCTTTGTCCGGTTTGCACCTTCAGATCCGCCATGGCACGGGCACTATACTCGTAAAGCTTATGGTTTCCCCCCTTTATATTCACTACCATCATCATAGGTGCTTCGTGTCGTGCTAGCACTGCTCCTGAAGACCTCAACACAAAGATTACGTGTTGAAATACGAATCTGATATGATGCTCATATCACTAAAACAGAGAACGTTTAATTGGTCACCTAATGTTCCTATATTCGTTTCGAAAAGCATGTGCGCCACCCACTGGTCCAGCTAGTTCCTCTTTCCTGATTTTTCTCTTGATGCTTAGGGTTTTCCCCTTTTATCTACTCTACTATGATCTACGTAGGTGCTTTCTGTCGTACTAGCATTACTCCACCTTTCAAGCTAAACAACACAACACTCAGAATTCGAAAGCTTAGTTGTTCAAATATGATTGTGATATGATACTGATATTAGTTAACCGGCACATTTAATTGGTTAGCTAAAGGTCCCACTTGAGTTTCCAAATGCATGTCGCGACATATAGAGAGACATCATAATTGCATTTCTTTGTCACTTGTTGACCGTACTTTCTTGTCCATACCAAATCTTAGTTTTTATTTCAAAGCAAACATCGGTTGCTAACTACCCTTTGCGCGGTTTGCAGCTTCAGATCTGCCATCCCACTGCCACGGTCAACACTATACTCATCATGCTTATGTTTTCCCCATTTTATGATGACCACAATCAGCCTATGTGGTTCGTGTCGTAATAGCACTGCTCCACCCATCGAGCTAAACAAGCTTAGTTGTACAAATTCATATCTGATATTATTGATGATATTAGTAAAATTGAGAGATGTTTAATTGGTTAGCTAAATGTTCCTACTTTAGTTTCGAAATGCATGTGAGCCACATATGGAGAGACCGGAAAGAATAGTATTTCTCTGTGCGCTCTAGTTCATCATGGGTTGCCAACCGACATTGTATTGAAAGACTTGTAATATCTTTAATCTGCTTTCTCTTCTGCTCTTCTTTAAGATGATACTCTTCTCTTGCGATAGACTGGTCAGGTTGAGTTGTTCTCCCTTAGTATATTTTGAATCTGTTAGGTCAGGTCGACTTGTTCTTCTTTACTATATGTTGAAGCTATCATCTGCGAAGTGTCATCACTTCTGGAGCTCTCATATTTTGAGTAGTAGGCCACATTATATTAATGCACACAACAAATTACAGCATGCATGGCATCTTTTAAAAGAATTGCAGAGATAGCAAGAAGGGGTTTACAGGGAGGAATTATTGGATTAGAATCACTTCTGCATTACAAAGAAAATCTCACTTGTTTTTATGTTTTCATGCATGTCAGATATTGAACATTATCAAAATGAATATGAGAATGGGCGCACGAGAGGAATATTGCAGAACGATCCACTGGCAAACAAACTTGGCATGGTGGAGGATGGCCTATCTTATTCACCCATCAAGGTGCTTGCTCTAACTTTGCAAAGTTGTACTGGTCGCACATATTTTGCATCTGACCTCTTGCATTACTTCTACTTTGTTACACCATATGCTTAGTTTAAGCATCATATATGAGTATATGCCATACCTATCCATTTTCTGTACCTATTCCATGTGTCGTGACACTATGTTTTTCAAGTCAAATGTTGTTCTTTCGTAATAGATGTCCAAAAGGAAGAGGGTGAGCGCAGATCCTCAAGGAGTACAAACTAGGTATTTGGAAAAGGTAGTGATACCTGTTAAATCAGATAGATCAGCAACCACAGAAAACACAGGCCCAACTGTACCACACTTTACCCCTACTCCAAAGGCCAAACCCTATTAGAACTGCTGGGAGCCCAGTGTCGTGTCTTCGTCTATGATATCAATTCAAAATTTGAATTCCTAAATTTCTGCTTGTGCCTTACCTTCTCTCTTGTATGAAAACTAATTTCAGATGAATCTCCTTGCTCAAAGCATCATATGATCTCAAAACAATAATGGAATCTGCATTGCTCTTGTCAGTACATCTCTCCCTTTTGCCTTGTAACATTGTACTTAATTAATTGCTATTTGATTATGTATCATCAGTCTGCACCTGAGCTTCATTATCCTCTATTTCTTCCAATATTATTTGATCTATATTTACTCTTTGCAAAATGTAGAATAATGGCAACGCTTATAAAGAATTTTCTTTGGGGAATTATTGAATTATCCTTCCATCAACATGGAGAAGGGCTTTGTCCAGCCCATGTTAACATGTAATGTAAGTTCATCCTTCTCAAGCCTTCAAACTTTGTTCTAGTATAGATTTGGATAGGCATCATTTCCTCCACTGCTGTTTGCTTTGCTGTTTACATCTGATTGGATGTTTGCAACAACTACCGATTTCAAATTGTAGTTGTAAAACATGTTCCTTATCTGAAACAGATCCATTTATTTGCTTATATAATTGTGAAACCTGTTACATGTCTCCTTGTTTCTCTTTCAGACTCGTATCTCTTACGCCAGGCGGAACTTTAGGGAAGATAGTGAGCCAAACCATCTTGAGGACAGCGAGATGACCCCAAGGTCCTGTCTTGATGAAGACAGTGAGTTGAAGCTACTCACCAGCAGGTGTAAGACAACCTCTGTGTAGTCGCTGCCGCAATCAGTTCGACTTCTTCAGTCTCAACTTAAGCGGAAAGGCTTGCTTCCGCTCAGCTCCGACTTGAAGTCAAAGATGCAATGAAGATGTCAGAGGATTGCCGTGCGCACCATCATGCCTTAAATCTAGTGTTGATGCATCTATCGTTGACACAACTGAGGTCTACTCAGCTTCTTCAGCTGTTTGGGGGACTGGCGGGCCCAGTGCCTTCTGAAGTGCTCTCAGTTTTGTATATTCTTTTGTCGACGCGTTTATTTGCACTGGTGGCGAACTTTGATGCCCAGTGGATGTAATATACGTGATAGCCGTGATAGCCTAGCGTAAGTTGCTTGCTTATTTATTTCCTTGTTGTCTTGTTTATTTGTTTGCTTGTAGTCATTGCAGTTCTTTTTCCGCGGTTTGCTAGTGGCTGCAATAACCTATTTTTTAAAATTAGGCCACAGTAACCATGGGCTAATATTTACTGTAGTGACACTAGGCCTAGTACGGGTTGTAGAAATAGTGGGCCTTCTATGGGCCATAGAAACAATGGGCCTTCTACGGGTCGTATCATCAATGGGCCTTATACGGGCAGTATGATCAATTGGCCAAACATGGGCCAATAACAGGCCACATTATGGCCGTAAACGGGCTAGAGTTGGAATCGTCTATTCATGGGCCGGCCATAAAAGGCCATCGTTAATAGGCCGTATTTGATGACGCTATGAAAACGGCCCAACGTATTAATGGACCACAAACGGGCCGACTGTAACCACGGGCTGAATTTGGCCCACAAGCAAAAAATAGCGATGTGGGCCGTAAGTAAGCGAATCTTTGAAATGAGCCCAAGAATAAATGGGCTCGAGAAGGCCGAAAGATAACATGGGATGGAAATTAACGGAATAACGGGCCGTTAATGGGTATAAAGTGATACAATGTTCATTACGGGCCAGTTTCACCACGGGCCATTAATGGGTGTAAAGTGATACACTGTTCATTACGGGCCAGTTTCACCACGGGCCGTTAATAGGCCAAGAGTTACATAGGGCCTCATATGGGCTGAAAGACGTCATGGGCCATACATGGGCCAGAAGTGAAAATGGGCTGGAATCATATTGGGTGGCCCAGATGACGCTACTGGGCCTAATTCGGATAGGGCGTAATGGGCCTTGGGTTAGCGGGCTGTAAATGGGCTATATGCGAACAGGCCGTTAACAGGCTTTACATGGGCTGGCCCGCCACCTTTTGACCAAGTCAAACGGGCCGTCCTTTTCACAGGAATGGGCCTCTGTTAGGCCGTGCCACATGTCGACGTATCATAGGCGCCTTCTGTCCAATGAGTGGATGACATCTGTCCCAATGATGAGCCGACACGTGTTTCCTCCAGCCAATGATGATTTTACACGTGGAAAATCTCCATTGGTCGGGGCTGTTAACGGGTTATCGGATCCAAAACCCGACCATATAGCTTAATAGTGTTCCGTTACGGTGGATGCCACATGTCGGTCAACCTTGACGAAAGCACTTCTGTGACGCGCGATTTATCGTCATGGAAGTGGACACTTCCGTGATGATAATTTTGGTAATGCCATGGAACACTTCTACGATAGCACAGGTATGACTATCTTGATTCTGTCATAAATTTGTCATGGATGTACATGCATGACAAAAAACGCGACCTACTGTGACAAACACGTATCATCACGGAAGTGCATTTTTTTGTAGTGGTGGCTTAATGCGGATGAACTCCTCTTCCTCTCCTTTATATAAATCGGACAATATTTTCGCTAGAGCAGCGGCGGAGTCCGGACCTTTACGGCTGCAGCGAGTGGCATCATCTTCTCGATTGAAGTGCCACATGGGTTGTCCCCGATATTGAAGTGGCTGCACCCCCCGCATTATACATATTGACATAACCTCGATTATTGTCAGTCCTGATTTGGCCAGTGTTTTTATCCGGCCCATCAGGTAAAGGACCTCCTTGTTATCTTCCTCCTGGGGGCTCCGAGGGCGCCAGCTGCGGTGTTTCTTCAAAGGGGCGTTCTTAAACTCTGGAAGGTCCATCCGAATAGGGTCCAGAAGGGGGACGTCCTCCATATAAAACCACTCCGAGGGCCAGTCTTCGGATGTCTTCTTAGGAGTACCGGACAGGTATCCGGTCCCGGCGATGCGCCATATTTCGGCTCCGCCCACTTGATATATTGACCCCTCCTGTGTACGGGGTACGAGGCAAAATAGCCTCTTCCATAGCTCGAAATGAGCTTTGCAGCCCAGAAACAGCTCGCGAAGGGCGACGTAGCTAGCGATGTGTAATATGGAGGCGGGAGTAAAGTTATGCAGCTGTAGGCCGTAGAACTCCAGGAGCCCGCGGAGGAACGGATGGATTGGAAATCCGAGTCCCCTTAATAAGTAAGGGACAAGGCATACCCGCTCCCCCATGGATGGGTTGGGAAAGCTCTCCGCTTGCTCCCCGCCATTGTAAGTGGCTAGTCCGGCTCGGACGGGGACCATATACGCAGGAGGAAGAAACCCCTGGGTCTGTAACTCTACTAACTGGTTGTGGGGGACGGAACACTTCTCCCAATTGCCCGTTTTAGTGCTAAGGGAGCGAGAGGAGGAGCTGCGATGGCCGCCATGATGGGATGGTCTTTTCCAGGCGCGCTCCGATGGATACTCGCTGTGGGAGGATGGTGTGATCTGGATCTGAGGATCCCCGGCTCGTTAAATAGACGATTTACTCGCATGGTTAGGGTGGGAAATGTAAAAATGCCCCGACTTCTCGCATTCGCTCGACACGTGGAAGATAGCCATTATTAGGTGCAGAAGCCGAGGAGTGCAACATTCATGGGAAGCCGGACACTACTCGACAGGTACTCAGGATTTGGAGAAGAACCCGCCTTGCAATGCCGAAGACAATCTGCGCGCCGGACTCATCGTCATTGAAGCCTGGTTCAGGGGCTACTGAGGGAGTCCTAGATTAGGGGGTCCTCAGACAACAGGACTATATACTTTGGACGGACTGTTGGACTATGAAGATACAAGATTCAAGACTTCGTCCCGTGTCCGGGTGGGACTCTCCTTTGCATGGAAGGCAAGCTTGGCAATTCGGATATGTAGATCTCCTCCCTTGTAACCGGCTCTGTGTAACCCTAGCCCCCTCCGGTGTCTATATAAACCGAAGGGTTTAGTCCGCAGGACAACAACAATCATAATCATAGGCTAGCTTCTAGGGTTTAGCCTCAACGATCTCGTGGTAGATCAACTCTTTTAATACTCATATCATCAAGATCAATCAAGCAGGAAGTAGGGTATTACCTCCATCGAGAGGGCCCGAACCTGGGTAAACATTGTGTCCCCTGTCTCCTGTTACCATCCGCCTTAGACGCACAGTTCGGGACCCCATACCCGAGATCTGCCGGTTTTGACACCGACAGCCACCGCACCTGCCGCAAGGCGGGAGCGAGGGCTCGGAGCCCCCAGGCGTCACTGTGGGCGCCCGTAGATCCAGCCGGAAGAGCAGCGCCAGCCATGGAGAATGGGCGTAAAGATGGTGGAGAGTGAATTGACGGAAGGAAAACTCCGGCGCACCCCTACCTGGCGTGCCAAATGTCGGAATTCGGGTTCCGACAAAACCCTCAAGTTTCGAACACTGGGGTGCACATGGAGATCTCCCCCTACCAAATCACGCCCTCAGCCTCACCGGGATCTCTAAGCTTAGCTCGACGAACTCGCAACACAAGAGACACAAGATTTATACTGGTTCGGGCCACCATTGTGGTATAATACCCTACTCTAGTTTGGTGTGGTGGATTGCCTCTCGGGCTGAGGATGAACACTACAAGGGGAAGAACAGCCTCCTGAGCTGAGGTGTTCTTGTGCTTGGTGGGTGTGAGGATGAACTGAATGAGTTCGAGACGAGTTGCCTCCTATTATGGTGGCTAGCCCTATTTATAGAGGCATTGGTCCTCCCCCCAAATATTGAGCGGGAAGGGAGCCAACAACGGCCAATTTGAAAGGGGACAGCCAGTACAAGCTATCCTGACTAAAGGTGGTCTTCGCCTGCCAAAGGCTCTGGTCGTGACGCCGGCTTGGGCTCCACGATGACCTCCATCTTGCCGTCCTGCTCGTCTTGGTCTCGTTGCACCGATATGGAAACCTTTGCCTGATGCCCCTCGTCTACGCTTGCCTCCTTAGCACCAAAGAGAAAGAAAGGACATTGTGCGCGCTGGCGCCCGCCTGGTCTCGATCGTCATGGCTTGCGTCATGAGAACCTCGCGAGGTTTGCCTTGCCTTGATCTCTCGGCAACTCGCGAGCCATCCTTATGAGGCCGCTCCGGAGGAGGTACCAGTCGTCCGCCTCGTCTTGGCCCCTCGCGAGGGTCTCGAATGCTTGTTGGTGAAGATGGGCCGTACAGGCCCGCTTGTAGAGCCACGCCATGGGCCGCAGGCAGGCATGTCTGGGGACCCCCATTCCCAGAACGCCGACACCATCCTTGAGGAGCTTTGGAAAGAAATGGATGTCGCCATGTGCGAGGCTTTGCTGCCGGCAGAGCACGCCTAAATAGAGGCGGTGAAGAAGGCCGAGGAAGAGAAGCGCACCACAGGGCAAGCTGCCTGGAAGGTCTATGTCGCGTCTGAGAGAGTCAGGCAATCGGCTCTTTGGTAGAAGGCTCGTGCAAGGGCCGTGAGGGTGGTGAAGGACGCCCGTGCCAAAGCCCTGAGTGCAGTCGGGCCCAAGCGCCTCATCTACGCTTGGTGGTACATGGACAGGGTGCACGCTTCCAGCAAGGAGGAGTACCTGTTGGCGCCGAATCACCACGCCGATGAGATCGCGCTCGCCCGCCGGCAAGCCGGCAATCAGCACCTTGCGAGTTGTGAGGCTGAGGAAGAGGCGTTGTGTCGGCGCGCTGGGAAACGGCCGTGCACCAGGGCACTCTTGGCACGCTGCAAGCGCTCCTGCAAGCACCGTGGCTTTTAGTAGGAGTATAATTTAGTTTCGTAAGGTGATCTCATTAGTTTTGGGATGCAAATGATAAATCCCGAACGTTCGTGAATTATTAGCGTCCTTAATTAAGTATGTAAGAGGGAAAGTTTGGAAACCTTCTGTATCCGTACGCATTTTGTAAGTAGGTGCATATAGCACAAACTTTACTATATACTATCGCACTACACGTCTCTCTCTATATACGCTTGCAGACTGTGCTACTCCCTCCGTCCAGGTGAATAAGTCATCTTTGGTTGTGCACCATGACCAAGAAGGAGGGAAGACTTTATACACCTAGACGGAGGGAGTACTACTATTACTTATGTACGTGCAAATGAACGTTTTAACATTACGATGCGTTTTCTATAAAGTAGAAAAACAGCACTAGTCAAGCTTGTGAAACGATTCAATGCAAAACAAATGCAAAAATGCTCGTTTGATTGTTTAGTTTTAGCTTCCTTCTCTGTGGTTATTTCTCTATCGTACTTTGTACGAAGTATCTCACTGGTCGAAAAGGCATGCAAATTCCCAAACCGCTTCCTACACCCTGTATCGGATTTTTTGCCTAACAAGTTGTGTCGTGCAATTGGAATTCCAACTTGAGTACTAGTACTACTAGTAGGAGTACCAGGGGCCAGTTTGTTTAGGCTTCTAAATTAGTAGTAATCCCATTACTACTAGCTCCGTCCTGGTTTATTGGTCCCCATTGTAATCTGTGTCAAATTTTGATCATAAATTTAACTAATGAAATGTTTGTGCATGTCACATGCACTAACATTTTATCAGTTAAATCTTTGGTCAAAATTTATGACAAATTACAATGGTGACGAATAAACCAGGACAGAGGTACTAGTAGTAGTTTAGAAGCCCAAATAAATGCGTGAGGCGCCTTAATGTTACTCTCCACTGTGACTAGTCTTATGGGAAAAGCTGGGGAAGAGACGACTTATTTTTTAAGCCGCCAAAAGAATTGGCCCTAGGAGTAGTAGCTAGGGATACTAGGAGTAGTAGCTAGGGATTGAGTGTGCAAGATGTATCGGAGAAAGTAAATGCAGAGAGATGAAATGCAAAAAAGACAGAGGGATGTGATGGTTGCTTGTCCGTTTATTTTACCAGGCCACCTTATTATTGGCAGTCGTTGGGTTTTGTGATATGATGGCTTTACTGCCGCGCCACGAGTGGGGTGAGAATGAGACTCCCGTGCAGCGCCGCCCTCTACACTGGTACTACATTAGTCGTGGTTTATTAGTCCCCCATTGAATTTGACTGAAGATTTAACTGACAAAATGTTAGTGCATGTCAACAGAAACTATATCGTTGGATTCGTATTTGAACATAGTTTTCAATGATATAATTTTAGGTGCATGCATCAGCATTTATCATACTATATATAGTGTTAGTTCAATTTTTGGTCGTACTAATCTATAGTAGTAAGGTGCCCGTGCGTTGCACGGAAGAGTGAAATGCATTGATCGGGGAGTTGTTTATTTTGACAAAGGATGTGGGGGTCATCTCTAGAGCTCACAAACATCCGGGTGAAACAGATAAAAAGGTATCTTTTGAAAACAAAAGCGTTGAACTGTTCAAACTGCATCCAAAACTTGTGAAGAAATAACACTTATTGTGCTTTGCAAGAATGATCTTTAAGAATTAGTTTTTGAGTATCAATTGTTATACATGTTGGCTACAGATGACATGGCACTTTCTTATAGTAAACAGTTGGCTATACTATTAAGTATTAACCATGCCCCTATACACCTAGACGGAGGGATTAAATCAGGATGACTTGGAAGGGGCATAGGAGATGTAAGAAATGGTTCATAGTAAGTATTTCACCAGTACTGTAGTAAAAATTCATACAAGGAAGATTCTAGACTAAACTATAAATGGATACACTTTTATTCATGCGCGATACTCCAATAGAGCAAGATCATGCATGGAAGTCTCCACATGCTTAGACAGCGGATTACACGGAGCGAAGACTAATGATCAACATTTAACATGATAATGCGTATGTCCAGGTGAACCTCCTTAGAGTCCCCGCGCACCGTGTTGGGGGGTAAATAATACCATGCGTCTTCCATGTCCACATCGTCGGGAAGGTCCCAGCTCTGCAAAGTCCTAGTCAGCATGATGGAGCCGGTGTCACCGCCCACGTACCTCGGAGGGGTAGTAACAGTGAGCTCGCACCCGTACATCGGCCTCGTGTCAGTGTCAGCGTCAGCGGCGTCGCCCCTGACGCACACTATAGAGACGGGGCGGTGGCCTGCGCGGGCCTCGCTGGCGCCCATGATCAAGAGAGGAAGACACTGCCGTCCTCCTCCGAGACTAGCAGGCGGTGGTGATCCTCCAGCGACTCCGGCATGGTGAACGGGTAGCACGTATCGTACTTGATGTTCTCCCCCAAGGGCTAGTAGTGACCGCTGCACGCATCCGTGAGGTGATGCACGATGTCCGCCGGCGAGCCCCAAAACGGCATTGGGCACTCGTAGCAGTAGCGAAGGGCTCCTTGGAGGCATCGACCAGGCCGTCCATGAAATGGGAGTGGCTGTAGGGGACGTTGCGCCAGTTTAATATATGAGCAAGTTACTACGAGATTTAATCCGAATAAGCACAAAATGAATCATGACGACTATAACAGAGATTAAACTAATCATGTGGACTAGCATAGTAGATGAACAGATAGAATCTAGTAGGATACAGAGTGGAAACATGAATTCTACCATGATTTCAAGCAGGAAGGACAGAAACACATACGGTGCAACGGGAGCAGCACCGTTGGTGCTGAGGTTGTCACCCATGTCGTTGAGGAAGAGGTTGCCCAGGTCGGGGAAGAAGTCGTCGTCGGTAAAGTCGTGGCTGCCAGCAGTCGCGAGAGTGCGCTCCCCAAATTTCAACAGCGCCCGCCAAATGGCGCGTGAGGGAGTGGCTGTAGGGGACGTTGCGGCCGCCGAATGGAGCGCAGGAGTAGCACTCGAAGCAGTAGATGGTGCTCCGTTGCCCAGAAATTTTTGTTTGGCATCGCTTGGGCAATGTAGGGCATCGGTGCCAAATACCCAAAAAGCAAATTTAGCACCGCTTTTGGCCTACTTAGTGGAAGGCCTAAGTCTATATCTCTACTCTTATCTCTATCTCTACTACTCTTCTTTGTTTTTATAACAAATCGAATAGTACTGCGTTGTCCGCTGCACGCACGGCTGAACACGCCTCCTCGCCTCCATTATCACCAACTGAGTCTTTTATAGGAGTAGGAGTAGAGAAAAAACCGAGTTGGTGATGATGGTGTGCCGTCCAATGCACGGGCATCTTGCTAATTTTTTTGCATATAATTCCAAACACCATGTAGACACGGTGTTTGACCATTTTACAACTATGTTACTATCATTGTTAGTGGTCAGCCGGTGCAAGTTATAGCCCCGGGTGTTGATGAAGCTATGTACCTAGGGTAGGGTCATAGGCCTGACCTAGACACCCTCCCCTAGGACATCACCTTAAAGTTAGAAGTATTCAAAGGATAATATCATCCACTCGGCTAGAAGCATTCAACGAAGGTTCTATGTCAGTCGACCGTAACAGAAACCACTCGACAGACAGAACATCTAAAGTCACTCTGCACAGCAACGGTCGGGCATTACTCATAGACTTAATGATCATTTATATCACTTTATTACGGACGTTACCTGTAACGCTCCCTCATTATGTACATTGAACTCCTTGTAACGTGGGCAGGCTGGGGTCCCGGCGCACTCTATATAAGCCACCCCCCTCCACTGGCATAAGGGTTGGCATGCCCTGTAACACACACACGCATAATCCAATCGACCGCCTCCGAGCACCGAGACGTAGGGCTATTACTTCCTCTGTGAAGGGCCTAAACTCGTAAAACTCATGTGTACAACTTCTCCGTAGCTAGGATCTTGCCTCCTCATACCTACCCCCCATTCTACTGTCAGTCTTAGATCCACAAAAGTTGGCGCCCACCGTGGGGCAGGTGTCTTAACGACTTTTTGGTGAAGTTACGATTTTTCCGATTCCCATCATCATGGTTTCCGGCGGTGGATTGGCTGAGGGCCGCGAGATCCATCTCGGCGCGCTCGTCTTCGTCGTCGATGACTCTGCCTGGCTTCAAGAGGCTCCACTCGACGTCGAGGCGGTCCCCGTCCGTGGGGCGACGCACTTTCGCGCATGCGTCCGCGGCGTCCTTCTCCGGCAGCCGTCGACCCAGTATCGGTCGGCTCCTGTGGTGTCCTCGCTCCCCGCTATTCGCCGGCGCAAGCGTTCCGGTCGATCGCGGCTCCAGCAGTGGGTGAAACATGCAGTGGCCCGTCAGTCGGCCACCCCAGAAGTCTCGACAATCGAGCCCGACGAAAGTCTCTACGGCCTATTCGATCTGTCGACTGGCTCCGTCGAGACCGCATCCGAGTGCGATAGTAGCGATCCCGGGGCGGAAATCTTGATGGTCAATTGACCATGCAGTCCTCCTGGCTTCCCCCGCAACGACGGTGGCGATGGCAGCGGCGATCCATCGCACGTTTACGAGGAGTACTGCCCCGAGCCCCTTTCCTCGCAGCAGAGGGAAGAGCTTCGCCGCTGCAATATGGATGCACTTCATGCTCCTATCATTGGAGAAACCCCCGAGGCCCGTGCCGTCGGATTTCGGGCTCCGCAAAACCCACAAGATTCGAACACAGGGGCGCGATGAAGATCTCTCCCACTACACGTCTACCTAGCGCCTCGCTCTTCTCCTGGTGGTGGGAATGGGATGCAAGCAAGCAAGCAAACAAATAGAACACACAAGAGTTTACCCAGGTTCAGGCCACCTTGCGGTGTAAAACCCTACTTCCTGCTTTGGTGGATTGGCCTCGCGAGGGCTGGAGTATGACAAGTACAGTGGTTTCCTGAGCTGATGAGGCGAGCTCAAGAGAGGTGAGGAGGCTGATGTTCTTGCTCCTTTGCTTTGCTAAGTCCTAATGGGTTGGCCTCTCAATCCTGGGTTCCTCCCTCATATGCTAGGAACCCGAGCTACTTATATAGACAGCCAGGTTCATCTTCCCCCGAAATGTTTAGGCGGGAAGGAATCCCACAACGGCCATTTGAGCGGGAACACAAGGACGCTCGTATCCTGACAAAAGGCGGTCTCCGCCTGCAAAGAGGGCAGGCGGTGACGCGGTGGTGGGCTCGGCGATGACATCCTTCCTGCCGTCCTTGCGGTCTTCGGTCTTGTTGCACCAAAGGGGAAACCTTTATCTCGCCCCTCGGGAACCTGCGCCTGTGTGGTCTCCTTTGCACCGATATGGAAACTGCGCCCGCTGGCACGCGTTGGCGCCCATTGGCGCCTGCTGGCACGGTTCTTCATGGCTTGCGTCACTGTAACACTCCAAAAAATTTCAATTTGGATTTTTTCAAATACTTTGTTTTATAAATTGGAAGGAGGCCATTTAAAATCTTTCTTAAAGCCTCTCCTTCTCAAAACTTTTATGACAAATATTTTATGTGTCCTTCTCAACCTTGAATTTTGGCCTTGAGGGTTTTCATATTATGTTGGCTCAACCCAAATGGTTTTTGAAAAGTCTTTACAATTCCTTCCAAAAAAAAGG
Source organism: Aegilops longissima (assembly GCA_021605205.1). Classification (NCBI taxonomy): domain Eukaryota; kingdom Viridiplantae; phylum Streptophyta; class Magnoliopsida; order Poales; family Poaceae; genus Aegilops; species Aegilops longissima. Next base: position 314,403,866 of record CM038682.1, read on the forward strand.
AATCCTATGGATTATGGATTTATTCTTTTCCCTTTCAAACCTTTATCTTTTGCCATGTCACATGTTGAATTCTTTCCTCCAAACCCACCTCCCTACTTTGGATCAAGTCAAACATCATATTCCAGCAAGTTTCAACCTCTTTTAGATTTTCTTTCTATTTAATTTTGCCCTCAAAACCTTTTCTGTCATTTATTTGGGCCTTGATGATTTACAAAGGAACCACCAGAATCTCTTTGAGTCTTGGTCCCAAATAAACTCCTCTGACTAGTCATTAGTACCCTCAACCAAGAACCATCAAGATCCACTGGTCCAGAGTTCAAATTTTTCAAAATGTGCTTGCTGCAAGTTTGGATCAGATTTCGCATTTTTTGTGAAATTCATTCTTTTTCTTCTCCTAAAAATCTGAGGTAATTCAGGCAGGGTCCAGGTGCATCAAGAGATCATCTCACCAAGGATCAACTCAAGAAAAATTTTCCACGTGCCTAAAACGTTTCATCGAGCAGTGGCGGCCTTTGCTTGATCAAAATTCAGAAATTGATTGCTCGATCATCGTCGGTGTCATTTTCTTGAGCCGAGGCGTCAATCTAATCTCGATGCTCGCTCGCCCCTCTTCCTCCCTGCTCCTCCTTCTTATCCACCGCACCGCACGATCGTTTGGACGGGCGCGAGCGTCGGTGGCGACGTGTGTCGCCAGCGCCGGCGTCTTTCGCGGTGGCAGAACCGCCCGTGGCGGCCAGCAGGGGCCAGCCCTGCCATACGGCGCCGTCCAGCACCGCCCACACCACCAGAAGCCTCCGTGTGGCCATCCCCTCCTTTGTGCATGCTGCAGCACCATCGCCGTGGCCTGAGAGGCGCAGAGCGCACTCTCTGCCGCCGACGAGCCCGTGAAGCCGTTTCGTCGAAGACTTGGAGTATCGCCCAAGTTTTGCCAAGATTAGCCCCGGGATGGAACCAGTGGACCAATCCGCAGCTGCCCAGCCACCTAAACCACCTGCCCGACCACTGCCTCGCCGTAATTGCTCGCCGGAGATACCCCGTTCTCGGCAACCGCCTCGGACCGGCTATAAAAGGAGGCCTCGAGCTCGTTCTCGACCCAGCACCAACCCTCCACCTCGCCAGTACTACGCCCAGCCACTAGGAGGACCTCGAGGGAGCCTTCTTCCCCGACTCCGGCCGCCCGATCCGCTTCGGGCTCCGGCAAGATCCTCTCTGGTGAGGGAATCCCCGCCTCCAAGCCTTGCCAGCAGCCTCCTAGTGCACCTACCCTTCTAACCCGAGCCCCAATTTGATGGTTGCAGCCCTCCTCGGCGAGATCGATCACCGCCCGAACCACCGTCCGCCGGAGTAGAGGCCGCCGTGGCGTGGTGCTCGCCGACGACCAACTCCACCACGCACAGACGCGGGAGAGCTCAGTGAGTCTGTAGGTACCCTTCTTTTCCCCTACCTCGCCGTGGATCGCCACCGGCGACCACCGCAAGCCTCGGGCGCCGGTGAACTCTGTTTTGGATTTTCAAACCTGACGGGTGGGACCCCCTCGTCAGCCTCTCTTCTCTATTTCAAACCGGTTTCTGTTGGCGCCTTCGGCGCGGGTGCGTTTTCTCCTCTGGAAGGCGTATTCCAACCAAAGCGTTTTTGTTTTTCTAAACTAGCCCCTGAAAACTTTCTGTTTCATCACAGATTGGTCCCTGGACTAAAACCTTAATAACTTTTAAACAAAAGATGATTTTGAGTTGATTCTTTTTCTATCATCTTTATTTTTCTGTCTAGTTTTTTTTATCATATTTATTTGAAAAATATTTGGAGCAACTTTTATGCACACACGGTATTCAGGTTAGTATCCGATTTTTTTATACCGTAGATACCGAAGGAAGTGACGGAACCGCAAACTTCACCGAGCTAGACTCCGACTACTCCGAACCAGGAAAGCATGTTTGAACCTTTGATATGATGAGTGTTTTGCATGTTTGCTTGAGTAGTTTTCTCATGGCATGTTTATATGAGCATTTGTGAATGTGATATTGCATGCAAGGCAAGCTACATGTGAGCTTCGAAAGTTGATATGTTCATAAGGTGGTGAGACAACCTGATCATGTGGTGGCATGATAGGTTGTAGCTGGTATTGTTGAAGCATGCCAGTCTTATGCCAACCGTTTAAGTCCAGTGTTAACGTGGATCAAGTCATGTTCTCGTCTACCCCCTTTTCGTGCTGCCACATGTTTTCTACAAAGAATACGGTTTAGTAAGTTGCAAACCTCTTTCCTTGTACACACCAAATAGAGGGGCTGTGATGAGGGTTCCATGGCCCTGGATTATCCTGTCAGGGGGCATGGGTGTTCCCGGTTGGGATCGAGAGGGGGGCACCCCTTAGAGCGCGCGATATAAATTTGATCCCATGCTACTTGAGGTTGTGGCCTCCCCGTCTTAGATTTTTTCTTGAACGTTGCCTAGGGTGATTCCTGGCAGCGAACTGTGAAATGGGTGTGTACTGGTTGGATGTTTTTCTTCTAAAATACCATAAACAGAACTAGTCCTTTGTGATTACTGAAATCCGTCGGCTGTGGGTAAAGAGTACAAACTCTGCAGAGTCAAAACCATTCGAGTATCCAAGTCCACGACCAAGGACTTGAACAACCTGTTAGTATCAGTGTCAGTCTCAACGTCAGTCTCAGTGTCAGTCTCAGTGACAATCTCTGGTGAACAATCATGAGTGGTGAACCCGGCTGAATGTTATTCCCTATGGATGGACTAACCAGTTTATTATTATGTACTGAGTATTTTCTTGGAATGATGTTACTTTCATGAGCTACTAAATTCGAATGACTAAATATAAGCCCTTTATGTGATGTCGCTCAGACGTCCGACTGTGGCATTCTTGTTATCTACTTTCGATATAAGCCCTTTATGTGATGTCGCTCAGACGTCCGACGGTGGCATTCTTGCTATTTATTTTCGATATAAGCCCTTTATGTGATGTCGCTCAGACGTCCGACTGTGGCATTCTTGTTATTTACTTTCGATATAAGCCCTTTATGTGATGTCGCTCAGACGTCCGACTGTGGCATCCTTGTTATTTACTTTTGATATAAGCCCTTTATGTGATGTCGCTCAGACGTCCGACTGTGGCATTCTTGTTATTTACTTTCGATATAAGCCCTTTATGTGGTGTCGCCCTGACGCCCGACTGTGGCATGTTAATTTATTTTTACCTTTCGGGGCATCGCTTCAGACACCCGATCGGTCTTCATTATTTTATTGGGATTTCGGGAGGACTAAAACCTGACTTCATTTTTTATTTAACTTGAAGTACAAATTTGTTATCTGAGTGCGCATTACTAATCTGCTCATATGCATCATGTTTGCATTTGTTATATCTTATGTCCAAACTGTCTTGCGAGTACATTCAAAGTACTCACCTGGCTTGTTGATTTGGCCAAATGTTGACGAAGGCAATCTTATGGATGAAGAGTTCGATAGCGAGTCCGACGCCTAGAGGAGTCCCAGTCAGTCCCGTGCGATCCTGGATTTGGTCACTTGTATTATATACGCTTCCGCCACCCAAATAAATCCATCGAGCCTCACTCCGGCGCTCGATGAGCCGTAAGATTTTGGAGTCATGTCAACCCCCCTTCACTATGACATATCCACCACCACTTTTATTACGAGTCAGTAGTTATGTCACCACACCCCTTGTGTCATATCCGCCTTTATGTATAATATCTGCGTGCTTGTAATAAATTGTTGAGCAACCTCAGCTCAACCTTGTAAAATGTTTAGTACTTCTGGACTTCTGTATCAAGGATTTGTCTGCCAGTAAGGAGGATTCTCCTGTACTGGTCAATACAAGGGTCGGCTTTTCAATAAATGTTTTATTGGAAAACCGGTCCTGACAACCTTGGTACCAGAGCCAGGCTAACTGTAGGAAGCCACTAGGTGCGATCGCTAATAGGTTATTAGCGTAATAAGTGCTATTTTAACATTTTGCAAATGTAGCAATTTTCTGTTGGTCATCATAAATTTATGACTTGACTATACGGAATTTTTGTTTACCTTCGTAGATGGCTGGCAGCGACTGTGAGTCGCAGGTGTTCGCCAATGTACCTGAGGGGTTTATCAAGCTTCTCGTCTCCATCGACAAGGTCGCGATCGGGCCGTCAGCTCGTCCGGAGTTCACACTCTACCAGCACGAGCTCAGCGACAGCGTGTCTATGCACCAGGCCGCTGTGCAATTCAAGGGAGGACGTTCTGAGTCACGCCGCTTCCGATTTGTAGGAAGGGCCATGCCTATGGAGAGGCATGCCATGCAGATGGCTGCCCGTGAGGCGATAGCTCGTCTCCGGGATGTGCTCCCTTTGATGAAGACTCGTCGCTACCGCTACCTCCCATGCCACGTGCCATACACTTGTCACTATGCATTCGCTTGCGCTAGGGCAGAGAGAGATGAGGCTATTGAAATGTTGGTTGAGTATCTCAAGGCTCTTGAGGCAGCTTTCGATAACCTCGTGGACGACCTTGTGGCTGCTCGCATGGACTTCGTTCAGGGCTGTTCCGCCAATAGGAGGGAGCTCCTCCATACAGCACCACCACTGACTTACGTCTCGTCCTCAGCCTCCTATGCACCTGCCATCTTAGCCACCGCTCGCCGCCTGCCTACCACTGAGGAGTTTGACCAGGTCATTGCCCCTACTCCAGTCTGTGCCGCACCACCAGCCGCGCCCGCACCAGCTCCTCAAGCCAGTACTTCGTGCCTGGAGCCTATTAGTGAGGAGGAGGTTGAGTCTCCAGCATCACTGGGTCTTACCCTCGGCAGGCAGAAGGAAGTTTTTACCATCTCCGACTGAGTGCGCCTAGCAGTCGTGCGATGTACCAGCTTGTATGATATGTTTATATGTATATAGGTTTGGTGAGAAGTAGTTTGTGTGTGCATCATGTAGGAACTCGGAGAAGTGCACTAGGCTAAATAACATGTCAGGAATGTGCACGCACATCCTGAGTGATGTATTGTATAATTACGGCTTGCGTGTAAGATATGTACTGAGCGGTCCTTCTCCATGCGCAACCAAGTATTTTCTTGAAAAAAATTTGAGTTCTTAAAATTTCTGCCTTTGCAAAATTTATTTATTTTTGCCACTCAATTTTTCTCATGAATTCTGCAAAAATACCCCAGAGTGGAAAATGCCTCGTCCATGGACTCGTTCTATGCCAAGTCCACCGGAAGAAAATTATGGAACCCAGACAAGTAACAATTTCACACAAGGGCAGTCAAGTCAACAAGGCAGTGAAACAACATTTTCTCAAGTATGCCGCCTTTATGAGCAAAGCCAGCAGCAGCATCAAGAAATGATGAACCATGTTATCAATATGGGAAATCATCGTGAATCATATCAGCAGCATTCCAAATTGTCTGAACTACAAAAGACACGTCCCCCAACGTTCTCTCACACTGATAAACCTCTTGAGGCCGATGATTGGCTTCGAGACATTGAAAGAAAGTTAATTATTGCACAGTGTTCGGACCGTGAGAAGGTACTTTATGCACCTCACTACCTCACGGGAGCAGCTGCATCATGGTGGGAAAATTTCCTACACATGCACCCCAATGAAAATAATATCACCTGGGAAGAATTTAAAGAAGGTTTTCGTGGGGCACACATTCCCAGAAGTATTATGAAGATCAAGAAGAGGGAGTTTGATGACCTCAAGCCGAGAAGCATGACGGTGACTGAGTACAATAGTCAGTTTACTCAATTATCTCGTAATGCCAACGAAGAGCATATGACTGAAAATAAGAAGATGGAAAAATTTCTGGATGGTCTGGCACCAGCACTTAAATGCCAGCTGGTCATACACACCTTTCCGGATTTCAAAACACTTGTGGACAAAGCCATTACATTGGAAAATGAGCGCCGCAGCTTGGAGGATTTTCGCAAGCGCAAAAGGGACAAGACTACTCATGCTCGCCGCAACCGGAACAAGACTGATTTTCAGAAAAATGGAGCAAACAAATCCACAACCAACGTTCCACACCCCAACAAAAAAAATTCATGCAAGGGACAAGGATTTTACGTATTGCCCAGGTGTTACTTGTTACGCTTGTGGAGAGGAAAGACACTATGCTAAACAGTTCCCATAGCTAAGAAACTCGGCCCCCAAGCCGAACAACAGTGGGAGTAATTCAACACCCAAGCGTAACAACTTCAACCCCAATAACAATCACAAGAAGGGTCACTTGAACCATGTGACCAAGGAGGAAGCACAGGATGCCCCGGATATCGTACTCGGTACGTTCCCTGTCAACACAATACCTGCCATGGTTTTGTTTGATTCTGGAGCTTCTCACTCGTTCATTTCAAAGAAATTTGCTTTGCAACATGATTTTTCGATGCTTCCCTTGGGAAAATCCATGATCATCAAGTCCCCCGAGATTAAGCAAATCACTCAGAGTTACTGCCAAGGTGTGGTTATTGAGATTGAGGGACTAAAGTTTTAGGCAAACCTCATTGTATTGGAAAATAAGGGACTGGATGTTATCCTAGGGTGGACTGGTTAACCACCAATAAGGGATTTATCGACTTCTTCAATCGGACTGTAATTCTTACTCATCATCACGGGAAGACGATAAAGGTTGCAGCTCAAGAAAGACCAGTATCACGGCAACCAAGGTTGAACAAGGTGGACATTTCAGAATTAAGAAAAGTTCCAGTGGTATGTGAGTTCCCTGACGTATTTCCCGAAGAACTACCAGGCATGCCACCAGACCGGGAAATAGAGTTCAGCATTGAACTAGCACCCGGAACCACCCCCATTTACAAAAAACCCTACAGAATGGCACCCTCCGAGTTGGTAGAATTAAAGAAGCAAATAAAAGAATTACTGGACAAAGGATTTATACGGGCCAGGTCCTCACCTTGGGGTTCACCAGTATTATTTGCCAAGAAAAAGGATGGGACACTGGGATTATGCATAGACTATCCAGCACTCAACATGGTCACCATCAAAAACAAATATCCGATGCCACAGATAAATGATCTATTTGACCAGCTCGCACAAGCCAAAGTTTTCTCAAAAATTGATTTAAGGTCGGGGTATCATCAACTAAAAGTACGGACAGAGGATATCCCTAAGACAACTTTCACCTCTAGGTACGGATTATATGAATTCACAGTGATGCCATTTGGACTAACAAACGCCCCCGCATATTTCGTCCACCTCATGAACAAAGTGTTTATGAAATCTATGGACAAATTTGTGGTGGTATTCATTGATGATATTCTGGTATACTCAAAGACACCAGAAGAACATGCTGAACATCTCAGAATTGTACTAGGAGAATTAAAGAAACACCATTTATACGCCAAATTCAGCAAATGTGAATTTTGGTTAAGGGAGGTTGGTTTTCTAGGCCACGTATTGACCCAAGATGGTGTTGCCGTGGATCGAGAAAAAGTCAAGGCCGTACTTGGACGGAAACCACCAGCCAACGTAACGGATGTATGAAGCTTCCTTGGAATGGCTGGATATTACCGGAGATTCATTGAGGGGTTCTCCACCATAGAGAAGCCAATGACACAGTTACTCAAGAAGGATAAGAAATTTGTATGGACTGAAGCTTGCGAGAAAAGTTTCCAAGAACTCAAAAGGAAATTAACAACAGCACCAGTATTGGTTGTAACAGACATACACAAAAGTTTTGAAGTGTATTGTGACGCATCCCGGAAGGGCCTCGGATGCGTACTAATGCAAGAAGGCAAGGTAGTCGCATAAGCTTCCAGGCAACTACGGAAGCATGAAGAAAATTATCCTACCCACGACTTGGAATTGGCAGCAGTCATTCATGCACTCAAAGAATGGAGGCACTTTTTGCTTGGAAATCGTTGTGAAATATATACAAACCATAAAAGCCTCAAATATATTTTCACACAGCCAGAACTCAATTTACGGCAACGGCGCTGGTTGGAATTAGTAAAAGACTATGATGTTGGCATTCACTACCATCCAGAAAAAGCAAATGTAGTGGCAGATGCTCTTAGTCGAAACCCCAGCTCAGGCAACAATAATCTACAGAACTTGAGACCGGAATTTCAGCAGGAGTTCGCCAAACTCAACTTGGTGATGGTCACTGAAGGCACTGTGTTAAATCTGGAATTACGGTCCACCCTAATGGAACATATCAAGAAGGCTCAACATGGACACCCCAGCATCGAAGGCATAAAAAGAAAAGTGTGTCTGGGCAAGGCTTCAGAATTCTTCGTAGACGAAAAGGGAATATTATGGTACGGAGACAGACTTTGCGTACCAAATATAGCGGATCTCAAACAGCAAATTCTAGCCAAAGGCCACACTGCTCCATATTCAATCCACCTTGGAGGAACCAAAATGTACAAGGACATACAGGAAAAATTTTGGTGGCACGGTATGAAGAGGGATATAGCCACATTCATTGCATGTTGTGATTCATGTCAGCGCATTAAAGCCGAGCACCAAAAACCAGCAGGACTATTACAGCCAAACAGGATACCTGAGTGGAAATGGGACGAAATTGGAATGGATTTTATTGTCGGACTACCTCGGTCATGACAAGGAAATGACGCCATATGGGTCATCACAGATAGATTAACTAAGGTGGCACATTTCATCCCAGTAAAGACAATCCACACCACTCAGAAGCTTGCCAAGCTTTACCTCTCCCGTATAGTCTGTCTGCATGGAATTCCAAAGACTATAATATCCGACAGGGTGTGACGCCCGGATAATTATGCTACAGTAATTCTATGCTAATGATGCCACGTCACTTCGATTACTATCACTAATCTCGTGTTAGTTCGAAACCGATTCAAATTCAAATTTGGTTAAAGGCAAATAATATAAGTTTTCAAACAATGAAACCAAAATGTTCAAGGTGGGTCAGGTAAATCATGCGTAAATACGATGGAGAAACCAAACCTTGATAAAATGTTTAAGGGCTCTAAACTAATTAAAACAGTAGTGAAAACAATTAAACAAATACCTATTGGATTTTATAAAATATTAAAATATTTTATTATGGGTTAAGAATTGATGTGACAGTAGTATATTTATAAATACAATTTTAGGTGCTAGTGTTTATTTTTATAAAACTGAAATAAAAGGGAACTTAAAATAAAATAGAAAATAATAAAAGAAAAAAAAGAACAAAAGACCAGTCCCCCCTGGGCCGTGAGGCCCAACTGCCAGCCAGCCGGCCCACCCCACCCTGGCCTATATGGCCTACCTCTCCACCCCCCCGAACCCTAATCCCCACTACCCCCACCTCTCCCCTCGCTCCCCTCCTGGCGCCGCCACCACACGCAACGCACGCGCACACACACACACCCACGCACGCCTCGTGCACAGGGGCGCCCTGCCGATTCCTCCTCCCGCACGGTCGCGCCCGAAGCAAGTCGTCGCGCCGCTAAGGCCACCGCCAGCCGGGCTCGGCGCCGCCCCTCAGGGACTCCTCTGCGCCCCCTCCTCTACCTCGCGTGGCGCCCGCCTGATGCCGCGACCTCGCCTCATCACCGACCCCGACCCCGTCGCACCTCGCCGGCGCCCCGACGCCGCCGCCTGGTGCCGCCTCGACCCCGTCGCCCCTGACCTCGCTCGACCCCGTCGCCCCAGTTCACGACGCAGCTGGACCTCGCCGTCACCCGAAGCTGACTCTCCGAACCGCTCCCTCGCCGGATCTCCTCCTCTCCGTCGTCGACCTCGTCCCCATCCTCCACCTCACCAGTCTCCAACGAGCCTCGCCGCCCCCTCTTCTCGGCAACGTTGTGAGGCCCCGCCTCCCTCCGCCCCCTGCTCACCGCGCCGAACACCACACGCCCGGCCGCTGCTTGCACAGCCCGTGCACCCGTGGTGCGCCTAGTAGCACTCGATCGCGCTTCGTTTGTCCGGCTCGCCTCGGGCTTCGCCCACGCTCCCGTCAGGTCCCCAAGGCGGACCAGCGCCTGCTCTGACTTGCCGCTCGCCGCCTCCACAGCCACCAACGGCCGCCGCTCGGCCTTCCCGCACAGCCACGCCTCGACACTGCTCCGGTCGAGGCCAAGGCCACCGTTTGCATGCCCCTTCGCCCACGGGTCGCAGCTCCCCCACGAGCACGCGCCCGTTCGGGCGCCCGCACCGCTGCCCGTTTACCCGGGCCACTATGCCCTCTAAGCCAATGACGAAGGGGCCCCACGCCCCCAGAGAACGTTTCTATTAAAAACAAAGGAATTTAAAAATATATATATGTTTTTATATATATAATAAATAAATAATAAGAATAATTAATTAATTAATTAACTTAATTTATTCTGATTAACTTAGCTAATTAAGATTAATTAATCTAATGACTAATTAACCTAATTAACTACTATTAATTAGCTAACAGTATGACAAAGGGGCCCACCCTATTAATACTAATTAGGTTAATTAAAATGTTTAATTAAAATTGTGTCACCGACTAGTGGGACCCATCGACGGTTGACCACCAACCACGTTGATCTTGGACGTCAAGATGACCTCATGCTGATGTCATAAATCCATTTTCGAATTAAATAAAATAATTAATTAAATTCCAGAAATTAATAAAATCTTTAGAAAGTCATATCTTTTAATGCGTAACTCAGATTAAATTATTTTCAACATGAAAGTTGCTCAGAATGACGAGACGATTCCGGATACGCAACCCGTTCGTCCGCCACACCCCCCTAACCTATCGAACTCGCAACTTTCCCCCTCCGGCTCCTCTACCCGAAAACGCGAAACACCAGGGATATTTCCCGGATGTTTCCCCCCTTCACCGGTATCACCTCATACCGCGTTAGGGCACGCCTAGCATCACGCATTGCTTTATCATACATCATTATGCATCTGTTTGCATTGTATTCATTGTTTCTCCCCCCCCTCTTCTTCCGCTAGACACCGAGACCGACGCCGCTGCTACCCAGTACGACTACGGAGTTGACGACCCCTCCTTCTTGTCTGAGCAACCAGGCAAGCCCCCCCTTTGATCACCACATAGCGCCTACTCTTCTCTATACTGCTTGCATTAGAGTAGTGTAGCATGTTACTGCTTTCGATTAATCCTATATTTCTGATAGCTTTGTCCTTGTTACTACTGTTGTTACCTTTACCTACTATCCTATTGCTTAGTATAGGATGCTAGTGTTCCATCGGTGGCCCTACACTCTTGTCCGTCTGCCATGCTATACTCTTCGGGCTGTGATCACTTGGGAGGTGATCACGGGCTTATACTATATACTTTACATTTGTTACATTACATGTGATACTGTTCGGAGATGGGGGCCAAAGGACGGTGGCTCCATCCCGGTAGAGGTGGGCCTGGTTCCCACGGCCCCGATCGTTACTTTGTGGCGGACGGCAGGGGGTAGGTTGAGACTACAGGGAGAGAGGTGGGCTGGCCCTGGTCGGCGTCATGATACTTAACATGTTTAACGAGATCTGGTACTTGATCCGAGTCCGCCATTTGGTCTATACGCACTAACCATCTACGTGGGAGTAGTTATGGGTATCCCGACGTCGTGGTATCACCGGCACTTCGTGACGCCACGATCGAGCGGCGCGCTGCGCGGATTGGAACGTAAGCCTGCTCTTGTATTAAGGGGGCTAGTTCCGCTTTCGGCCGCCCTCGCAACGTGCAGGTGTGCATTGGGCGATGGGCCCAGACCCCTGTGTGCTTAGGTTTAGACCGGCGTGCTGGCCTCTCTATTGTGCCTAGGTGGGGCTGCGACGTGTTGATCTTCCGCGTCCGGGCATGACCCAGGAAAGTGTGTCCGGCCAAATGGGATCAAGCGTGTTGGTTTATGTGGTGCACCTGCTACTTGGAGGACTTCAGCCTACCCTCTTCTACCTGTTGCAAGACGAAGGTGACCAGAAGCGTAGTCTTCGATAAGACTAGCTATCCCCCTCTTATTCTGGCATTCTGCAGTTCAGTCCACTGATATGGCCCTTTACACATATATCCATGCATATGTAGTTTAGCTCCTTGCTTGCGAGTACTTTGGATGAGTACTCACGGTTGCTTTGTTTCCCTTTCCCCCTATCTCTACTCGATTGCTGCAACTGCACGATGGAGCCCAGAGCCGACGCCACCGTCGATGACGACTACTACACGGAGGTGCCTACTACTACGTGTAGCCGGCGGGCGGCGACCGGGAGTAGTGGAGGATCCTGCAGGAGGCCCGCGCCTCTTCGATCAGATCCCAGTTTGTGCTAGCCTTCTTAAGGCAAACTTGTTTAACTTATGTATGTACTCAGACATTGTTGCTTCTACTGACTCGTCTATGATCGAGCACTTGTATTCGAGCCCTCGAGGCCCCTGGCTTGTATTATGATGCTTGTATGACTTATTTTATTTTTAGAGTTGTGTTGTGATATCTTCCCGTGAGTCCCTGATCTTGATCGTGCACGTTTGCGTGTATGATTAGTGTAAGATTGAATCGGGGGCGTCACAAGTTGGTATCAGAGCCGACTGCCTGTAGGAATCCCGCTTCCACACTCCTTGGCCGAAGTCGAGTCTAGACATTGCAAAACTTTTACTCGCAAAACTTTTACTAACATGGCTGTGTGCCTTACGGGCCCACGTCGCCATTGGGTGGTAGTAGGATCTTTTACTCCTCGACCTTTACTCTGGGATTCTGAACTCTCTCCTATTCGGGTTAAACGATTTTTACTAAAATCTAACTTTAGGTTCTCGAAAATACTTTCTCCCGGAGAGGCCCTCCAGTCCAGATGATCACCGACTGCACCAGAAGATTTCAGAGATACTCTTTGATATTCTCTCGAGACTTTGTGCCCATCACTTTTGCTATTCCTGACCACCAAAAATTCCTTATGGATAACTACTTACACTTGCCATTCATACAATCATCCCCCATTGATCTTGTTATTACAAGATACCCCGAAGTTTTCTCTATTGTTCCGAGAATACTGTGCCTACTGCCTAGCAGTTCTTTGCCACATGAATAACCCTTCAAATAAATCCTCGCACTGGTCGAGTATCCGCTCACCCCTAGTTGTTCATGTGTTTCATAGAAGTCCTTGAAATACCATTCAATTTTCTGGAAATCCTAAGCAGCCTATTGCTCTTGAAATTTTGCTTGCTTGCATTATGGTTAATCCCATAAGTCTCGTAATCTTATTGGCATCTCTTGTCATTATCATTTTGAGTCCGTTGATTCAATTTGTTGCGAATGCTCGCAATCCTCAATCAGATCCTAGAATTCATCCTTCCGGCTCAGACGTCAATTTAAACGTGAGCTGGTTCTCGCCAATGTCGTCGATTGTGCCCCTAAGTATATTGAATTTATCCATCCTTGATCAGAGCGTCTGCCTCTGATCCTTCGCTTTGTAAATCATAATTCCTTTGCAATTGAGCTCTAAGTTACTCAGTTGTTTCTATAATCCAATGTCCTTGCATTGATTCTTCCTCTGGTTGTGAGCCGATACTCACATCAGATCCTTTATGGACCATCGGAACCTTGTTGGATTTTATCCAACAACGTCCTTCATATTCAATCACTTTGGAAGTTCTTTCCTTGATACATAATGCCTTTGGTAAATCATATTCCTTGATTTGGCCAACCATGCTATGCTTTCGAGCTGGGGATATTTACTATTGAAGCTTGTGGTATATGTTTCCATGATCCCCCGATGGGTTGAACCTATGCCTTCCTTTATATGTGTGAACTCGGAAGTTTTCACGAGTCATACTCATCTGGTATTTCACCAGGTAAAACTTTCAACACTAATGCCTTTATCAAAGCGAGAAGTGAATGGAAAGTTATACATTGAAGAAGTGGGAGTCGACCTTGAACTTTGTATTCATGCCCATGGACGCGATGTATATCCTATCATGGAAGCTTCTTGTAATAATAACTATTTCCTTGATAACTAACATATGGTATCTGTGAATTGATCCCTTGCAACCGTGGTTCCGACCATGATTGTTCTCCTTTGATTCTATTTCTCGGCCAAGTTAAAGTACTTGCCTTCTGCAGATCAGTACGCCTTCCCAACCTCTAGTTTGTTCTACCTTTGAGTATTACCCCTGGTATCTCGAGGATATCAACCCATTGCACTTCATCTTATGAATTTATGATGAAGTAGTACGTTTCCCCATCACAATCACTCCACGGGTTATGGGTTGTCATCAACCGAGAACCCCGATTTGTGAATCGAATCAACACTGAGATTCGGTACCCCCAGTACTTTGTGGTTGAGAAGTTTAATACTCCATCCCGTCACTCCTAGCCTGATCGGCCTTATCATTATCGTGCAACTTTTAACTGTGCTACCTGGTCCTTCCCGGAACAAAGTTTTCGACGATGAGCTAAGCTTACGTAGGCTTTGCTCATCATATCTTTCCATCTTGAACAACAAACTTGATCTCGAGTTTGTGTCCTACTCGTGGTTCCAATAACCCTTCGCTTCATCATTCATTTGACTTGATGTCATCGTTGATCGATTACATCTTCCTGGAATCTCTCGATAAATGTGTCGTGATCATCATCAGTATTCCGAGCTTTTCCAAGATATCAATTGAATTCATGATGAGAAATACCATCCTTGCCCACGATGACTGGTGTTATCATCGACCACTTTATTGCCTTCCGATCAACACAAACTTGTTCGTGTTTCGTGTTATACCTTGAGATCCTTACTATCCAACATTTGTTCTTCTTTAGCTTGGAGTATTACCATCTTTTATGACAAGAATGTCATGAGGATTACTCCACCTCTTAAGAATTCTTGGTATAGTGATACTTCTCACCATCACCATTCTTTCTTGGTTCCCGTGTTAATTCTAACCGAGGTACCTACAAGTGAACGATGTTGTTTGGATTCTGTACTTCTAGCAACCCTATTTCTTTGAAGTTAATGGCCAACCGTTCATTCTTAGACTATTGATTATTGAATCATCATTCCGACGTTGGTCGTGCAACCCAGCCCATATTTCGGTGCACCTCTCATCCAATGTTTAACTGTGTATGTTCTCCTCGAGCATACACCATTTTATCATTTGATCCGACAAATGTTATCTCCTTGTTCACATAACTGTGGAAACCCACCTTTTTGGAAATCTCGAGGATTTTCGTTGATTCCATCAGCTACCCCCTCATCCTCTCCTTGGTTTAAGGAAGAACTGTTGCTTCAAGAACCCGCTCCCATAGTTCATTTCCTGAGAATCTTGAAATGTCATTCGTCTATTTGTGTTGCACCTTTTCTTCTCGGACATCCTGAGTCTGAGGTATCATGACACCAATCGGTTCTGAATCTCGGTCAGATATGATGGTTGGGACAACTTTCCAAGAGTTATGATGTTGGTCCTTTGATGACCCGGTAACATGATGTCATGCCTAGCACCCCCCGTGGGCGGAGGCCCTATTGTTATAGTTTTCTTTTAGCAAGGTTATCTATTCTTCCATGAGGAAATGGTAAGACTTATTCTATAAGTTATTCCTGATGAATCCTTTGAGTATCCCAAGTCCGACCATTGCTTGAAGACCATGTCAATGCTATCTCGAAGCATGTCTATGATGCTCTGATTTTCAACAAGAACATTCAAAGCCCAATGCTAAATGTTTCTTGCTCAATTATCCAAACACCGTTGTATGGGTAACGTCATGAAATTCTCTCCCCTCACCTAGAGGATTTTCTACGTTATATCCTATCGTGGATATCATGCTCTGCTTGTCCTTGGGAAGGATATGCCCCTGAAATATGTGTTTAAACACATTTTTCCTTTCCATTGTTCTGTTTAACCTAATGATCACATTTTCCTTTCCATTGGTCTGTTTGACCTTTCTTGTGATCTATATAATCTAAGCAGCAATAATTCACTGCTTATGTAAACACCTCGATGTACAACTCTGTCAGTAAGACCCAGTTGAAATTGTTGATGAAATTCCGGTAACCACCGATGAACGAGAACTTTGCCTATTGGTCTGCCTCGTTCAACGAGCGGAAAATGGTTCTCTTTGTCCCTCGCCCTTGGTACCGACATTGTTGCCAACATAAATGGTAGGCTACCCTCTGACATACCATACTATCGTGACCGTGCAAGATGTCAGCACCCTTGCCACTTTTAACCCACATGGTGGGCCCATAAACCACAGATCCATAGGATCGAAACCTGACTCTCCTGTACACCCTCATGTTAACAAAGTTATTCCTCGCGCGTGGACTCGTATGAAATTCATGAGCCACCTACCGATGAGATCATCAATTCTGGTATCAGACGCAATACTTATTCTCGTTGCTCTGAACCCCTTTCACCTTCTGATTAGGCATCAAACGCTTGCCTATCCGTTTGAAACTTCTCATGGTACCTCCTTACTTTGCTCTCGAAATTTTCTTAAGTTTAAATTTGAGAGTACTTCCACCACCTTCCTCAATGTTATCGACCAGATAGTCGACCTTGCAGAGGTCTGCTCTTCCGGAATGCCCCGTTACCTATTCGTAAGTACGATGAAGATCCCGAAGAAAGGACGTCGACTTCATCATGATGACCGGAAGCAAAGGAATGAAGGCATCAATGCATTGGACCGGTCTCTTCGAGAAGAGCAAGCCACAATGAGAAGACCCGCTAGATTCGTTACCAAACCTTCCCCCCTTTCACTACCTCTTAAATCTCGGGACGAGATTTCTTGTAGTGGAGGAGAATTGTGACGCCCGGATAATTATGCTACAGTAATTCTCTGCTAATGATGCCACGTCACTTCGATTACTATCACTAATCTCGTGTTAGTTCGAAACCGATTCAAATTCAAATTTGATTAAAGGAAAATAATATAAATTTTCAGACAATGAAACCAAAATGTTCAAGGTGGGTCAGGTAAATCATGCGTAAATACGATGGAGAAACCAAACCTTGATAAAATGTTTAAGGGCGCTAAACTAATTAAAATAGTAGTGAAAACAATTAAACAAATACCTATTGGATTTTATAAAATATTAAAATATTTTATTATGGGTTAAGAATTGATGTGACAAGAGTATATTTATAAATACAATTTTAGGTGCTAGTGTTTATTTTTATAAAACTGAAATAAAAGGAACTTAAAATAAAATAGAAAATAATAAAAGAAAAAAAGACAAAAGACCAGTCCCCTGGGCGTGAGGCCCAACTGGCCAGCCAGCCGGCCCAGCCCACCCTGGCCTATATGGCCTACCTCTCCACCCCCCGAACCCTAATCCCCACTACCCCCACCTCTCCCCTCGCTCCCCTCCTGGCGCCGCCACCACACGCAACGCACGCGTACACACACACACCCACGCACGCCTCGTGCACGGGGGGGGCGCCTGCTCGATTCCTCCTCCCTTGACGGCCACGCCCGACGCAAGTCGTCGCGCCCGCTAAAACATCACCAGCCGGGCTCGGCGCCGCCCTCGAGGACTCCTCTCGCCCCTCCTCTACCTCATGGCGCCCATCCGATGCATGACCTCGCCTCATCACCGACCCGACCCGTCGACTCGCCCGGCGCCCAGCGCTGCCGCCTGGTGCCGCCTCGACCCCGTCGCCCCTGACCTCGCTCGACCTCGTTACCCCAGTTCCCGACGCAGCTGGACCTCGCCGTCGCCCGAAGCTGACTCTCCGAACCGCTCCCTCGCCGGATCTCCTCCTCCCGTCGTCGACCTCGTCCCCATCCTCCACCTCACCGGTCTCCAACGAGCCTCGCCGCCCCCTTTTCTCGGCAACGTTGGTGAGGCCCCGCCTCCCTCCGCTCCCACGCACACCGCGCCCGAACACCGCGCCCAGCCAGCAGCAGGCGTCGCCTGTGCACCCATGGTGCGCCTAGTAGCACTCGATCGCGCCCCGTTTGTCCCGGCTCGCCTCCGGAGCTCGCCCACGCGCTCTTGTGCGTCCCTTGACGGGACCAGCGCCTACTACTGCATACCGCTCGCCGCTCTCCATCAGCCTGTGACGCCGCTCGCCCTTCCAAGACAGCCCGCTTAGCCCGCCTCGACCTTTGCTCGGCCGAGGCCAAGGCCACTGTGCCTGCCCCTTCGCCCACGGGTCGCAGCTCCCCCACGGGCACGCGCCCGTTCGGACGCCCGCACCGCTACCCGTTTACCCGGGCCACTATGGCCTCTAAGCCAATGACGAAGGGGCCCCACGCCCCCAGAGAACGTTTCTGTTAAAAAAAAGGAATTTAAAAATATATTTTTATATATATAAAAAATAAATAAATAATAAATAATAAGAATAATTAATTAATTAATTAACTTAATTAATTCTGATTAACTTAGCTAATTAAGATTAATTAATCTAATGACTAATTAACCTAATTAACTACTATTAATTAGCTAACAGAGTATGACAGTGGGGCCCACCCCTATTAATACTAATTAGGTTAATTACAATGTTTAATTAAAATTGTGTCACTGACCAGTGGGACCCACTGGACAGGTTGACCAGTCAACCCTGTTGAATGCTGACGTCAGCATGACCTCATGCTGATGTCATAAATCCATTTTCGAATTAAATAAAACAATTAATTAAATTCCAGAAATTAATAAAATCTTTAGAAAGTCATATCTTTTAATCCGTAACTCAGATTAAATTATTTTCAACATGAAAGTTGCTCGAGCAGCGAGACGATTCGGATCGCAACCCGCTCGTCGCCACACCCCCTAACCTATCGAACTCGCAACTTTCCCCCTCGGCTCCTACTTTCAAAATGCGAACACCGGGATATTTCCTGATGTTTCCCCCCCCAGATCACCTCATACCACGTTAGGGCACGCCTAGCACCACGCATTGCTTTGTCATACATCGTTATGCATTTGTTTGCATTGTATTCATTGTTTCTCCCCCCTCTTCTTCCGCTAGACACAGAGACCGACGCCGCTGCTACCCAGTACGACTACGGAGTTGACGACCCCTCCTTCTTGTCTGAGCAACCAGGCAAGCCCCCCCTTTGATCACCAGATATCGCCAACTCTTCTCTATATCGCTTGCATTAGAGTAGTGTAGCATGTTATCGCTTTCGCTTAATCCTATACCGCTGCATAGCTTTGTCCTTGTTACTCTTGTTGTTACCTTTACCGCTATCCTATTGCTTAGTATAGGATGCTAGTGTTCCATCGCTGGCCCTACACTCTTGTCCGTCTCGCCATGCTATACTCTGGGCTGTGATCACTTGGGAGGTGATCACGGCATATACTATATACTTTACATCATTACATTAGTGTGATATTTGCTCGGAGATGATGGGGCCGAAAGGACGGTGGCTCCATCCCGGTAGAGGTGGGCACGGGTTCCCGACGGCCTCGACTGTTACTTTGTGGCGGAGCGACAAGGGCAGGTTGAGACTACCTGGGAGAGAGGTGGGCCTGGCCCTGGTCGGCGTTCGTGGATACTTAACACGTTTAACGAGATTTGGGTATTTGATCTGAGTCTGGCCATTTGGTCTATACGCACTAACCATCTACGTGGGAGTAGTTATGGGTATCCCGCGTCGTGGTATCAGCCGGCACTTCGTGACGCTTGATCGAGCGCGCGTGCGGATTGGAACGTAAGCCTGCTCTTGTATTAAGGGGCTAGTTCCGCTTCGGCCGCCCTGAAGCGTCTTGGTGTGCATTGGGCGATGGGCCCGCACCCTGTCGGCGCTTAGGTTTAGACCGGCGTGCTGGCCTCTGTTGTGCCTAGGTGGGGCTGCGACGTGTTGATCTTCCACGGCCGGGCATGACCCAGGAAATGTGTCCGCCAAATGGGATCAAGCGTGTTGGGTTATGTGGTGCACCCTGCAGGAAGTTTAAACTATTGAATAGCCGTGATCTTCGGTAACAGGACGACTTGGAGTTGTACCTTGACCTTATGACAACTAGAACCGGATACTTATTTAAAACACACCCTTCCAAGTGCCAGATATAACCCGGTGGTCGCTCTCTCTCAGGGTTACGAGGAGGGGATCGCCGGGTAGGATTATGCTATACGATGCTACTTGGAGGACTTCAGCCTACCCTCTTCTACCTGTTGCAAGACGAAGGTGACCAGAAGCATAGTCTTCGATAAGACTAGCTATCCCCCTCTTATTCTGGCATTCTGCGCTTCAGTCCACGATATGGCCCTTTACACATATATCCATGCATATGTAGTGTAGCTCCTTGCTTATGTAGTACTTTGGATGAGTACTCACGGTTGCTTTGTTTCCCCCTTTTCCCCCTATCTCTACTCGATTGTTGCAACCAGACGATGGAGCCCAGGAGCCAGACGCCACCGTCGATGACGACTACTACACCGGAGGTGCCTACTACTACGTGCGACTGGGCGGGCGACCGAGGAGTTGTTAGGAGGATCCTGTGCAGGAGGCCCGCGCCTCTTCGATATGTATCCCAGCTTTGTGCTAGCCTTCTTAAGGCAAACTTGTTTAACTTATGTCCGTACTCGTACATTGTTGCTTCCACGACTCGTCTATGATCGAGCACTTGTATTCGAGCCCTCGAGGCCCCTGGCTTGTATTATGATGCTTGTATGACTTATTTTATTTTTAGAGTTGTGTTGTGATATCTTCCCGTGAGTCCCTGATCTTGATCGTACACGTTTGCGTGTATGATTAGTGTACGATTGAATCGAGGGCGTCACACAGGGGCACTCAATTCGTCTCTAAATTTTGGGATCAGTTACAACAAGCTCTGGGAACTCAACTAGTATTCAGTACGGCATAACACCCCCAGACCAGAGGACAAACTGAACGTGTAAACCAAATTCTAGAGGACATGCTAAGAGCATGTGTTCTCACCTATGGAACCAGTTGGGAAGAAAGCTTGCCGTATGCCGAGTTTGCATACAGCAACAGTTACCAAGCCAAACTACAAATGGCACCCTTTGAAGCCTTGTATGGACGAAGATGCCGTACCCCATTAAATTGGTCAGAAACAGGAGACAGTCGTATCTTTGGCCCAGACATGCTCAAGGAAGCTGAGGAGAAGGTTAGACTAATTAGGGATCGACTCAAGACAGCCCAGAGCCGACAAAAGAGTTATTGCAATCTGAAACATCATGAAGTCAACTTTGAACCCGGTGAATATGTGTATCTACGAGTATCTCCTATGAAGGGCCTGCAACGATTCAAAGTTAAAGGGAAGCTAGCACCACGGTTTATTGGACCTTTCTGTGTGGTTGCACGAAGAGGCACAGTAGCCTACCAGCTAAACCTACCCAAAGAGCTGTCAGACGTCCACGACGTGTTCCACGTCTCACAGTTGAGGAAATGTGTAAGCAACCCAGAGAAACATGTATCCCATGAGAGAATTGACGTGCAACCAGACCTCACCTACAGAGAACGTCCAATAAAAATATTGGAGGAATCTGAAAGGAGGACCCGTCAGAAAACAATTAAGTTTTTCAAGGTTCAGTGGAGCAATCACACCGAGGATGAAGCAACATGGGAAAGGGATGATTTTCTTAAGACAGAGTACCCACACCTATTTGAGGATCAGCTGAAATCTCGGGGATGAGATTCTTCCTAAGGGGGTAGGTGTTCTAACACTCCAAAAAAATTCAATTTGGATTTATTCAAATACTTTGTTTTATAAATTGGAAGGAGGCCATTTAAAATCTTTCTTAAAGCCTCTCCTTCTCAAAACTTTTATGACAAATATTTTATGTGTCCTTCTCAACCTTGAATTTTGGCCTTGAGGGTTTTCATATTGTGTTGGCTCAACCCAAATGGTTTTTGGAAAGTCTTCACAATTCCTTCCAAAAAAAGGAATCCTATGGATTATGGATTTATTCTTTTCCCTTTCAAACCTTTCTCTTTTGCCATGTCACATGTCGAATTCTTTCCTCCAAACCTACCACCCTACTTTGGATCAAGTCAAACATCATACTCCAGCAAGTTTCAACCTCTTTTAGATTTTCTTTCTATTTAATTTTTCCCTCAAAACCTTTTCTGTCATTTTTTTGGGCCTTGATGATTTACAAAGGAACCACTAGAATCCATTTGAGTCTTGGTCCCAAATAAACTCCTCTGACTAGTCCTTAGTACCCTCAACCAAGAACCATCAAGATCCACTGGTCCACATTTCAAATTTTTCAAAATGTGCTTGCTGCAAGTTTGGACCAGATTTGCCATTTTTGGTGAAATTCATTCTTTTTCTTCTCCTAAAAATCTGAGATAATTCAGGCAGGGTCCAGGTGCATCAAGAGATCATCTCACCAAGGATCAGCTCAAGAAAAATTTTCCACGTGCCTAAAACATTTCGTCGAACAGGTGGTCGGCACTGTTTCTGTCAAAATTCAGAAATTCAGTGCTGAGTCTGTCGTCAGTGTCGTTTTCTTTAGAGCCGCGGCGTCAATCTCGCCAGTGCTCGCTCTGGCCTCTTTCTCCCTGCTCCTCCTTCTTATCCACCACGCTGCACGGTCGTTTGGACGGGCGCGAGCATCGGCGGTGACGTGTCTCACCAGCCGGTGTCTTTCGCGGTGGCAGAACCGCTCGTGGCGGCCAGCAGGGGCCAGCCCTGCCATACGGCGCCATCCAGCACCGCCTGCACCACCAGAAGCCTCCGTGTGGCCATTGTCACAGCCCTAGCTTAGTTCTTGCCTGACTCTGCATAAGAATCCATGCATCATGTTTAAATTTCATGAAACTTGAAATGGGGATTGCCTAAACCCTAGCATTAAAGGAATTCACTAGGTTCAACCAAAATATTTCCAGTAATTCCAAATGGCTTACAAAAATGTTCACCATTTTTGGAAAATGCTGGAAACAGTAACCAGAGATGTTGCACATTTTTCCATGACATTTGGATTATTGAATTAACTCATATTGTATTTGTATTGGGGCATTTAAATCCTATAAATATTTTAAAATGCTCTAATAATTCTGAAACTAGTTGAGGGCTGTTGGGAATAATTTCAAAAGTGCCCAAAAATATTTTCAGAATTATATAAAAATGATTTGGTGTTAAACTAAATCAAAACAAAGGCAAACAATAGAAAACAGAAACAAATTTTAACAGAGAGAGAGTTTTACCAGGCACTCACCTAGGCAGCCCACCTGGCCAGTCCACCTGGCGGCCCAAGTGGCCGGCCCAGCCCACCTAGCCCCCTCCCCTGTCGTCTTCCTCCTTTGCTAGGAGGACGGGGGCGTGCCCGACGCGCGCGCGCACCGCCGTGCGCCACCTCCTGCTTGCCGCCGAGGGTCTGGACGCGTCCCCGAGTGCCACACAACCCCCTTGGACCCTCTCTCACTCTCCCCATGCTCATCCCCTCCTCTGGCTCTCTCCCCCTCTCTTCCCTGAGCATCATCGTCGTCGCCGCTCGCCATAGCCGTGCCCACCGAGCTCCCCTCGCCTCGCCGGCCCGCCCAGGAGAACCGCAGGGTCGTCTTCATCATATGTGAGGAGCCACGCGACGCCAGATGCCCCGCATCGCCGGCAACCTCGTCTTCTTCCTACTCTGCGGCCGGAGATCGCCGGCGCCCGTCCGTCGTCTCCGACGCCTCCCCGAGCTCACCGACTCGCTCGTCGTGTTCTACGTGAACTTCTGATCATCCTCCCCCTCTCCGTTCTCTCTCTTGCACGCTGTAGCCGCCACGCCCCTCTCGCCCGACTGCGCCGCCGCATGCACACGCCGCCGACACGACTCCGGCGACCATTTGGTCCGGGCGTCGTGTCCAACATGCTCGCCGCCTCGCGTAGCTGCTGTAGGTGCCACGAACGCGATACCACGGCCACTGCAGCCCCGTAGCCACGAACACCCGAACGCCGGCGCCGCCCCGAGCTCGTTTCCGGCGAGCTCCGGCCGTCCCCGCTGCTACCTCATGCCTTCCTGGATGCGGGCGAGCCCCAACTTCCCGTGCGTGCTCTCGGCCGCCCGTTTGGTCGCCGGAGACGCAAACCCGAGCCCGTCCACCGCGTCTGGCCTCGCCGGTGTCATGTCGCCGGTGGGTTTGACCCCGCTGACCATTGACTGGGTGGGCCCAGTTTGACCCCCTGGGACACTGACGTGTGGGCCACCCTTGTTAATTATTAGTTAGGTTAGTTAGCGCTAATTAACCTAGATTAGTGCTTAACCTAACACTAACTAACTCTGTTTAGTTAGTTAACTAACCACTGACACGTGGGTCCCACAGGCCAGGTTTGACCTGGCCGACCCAGTTCACCGCTGACGTCACAGTGACGCACAGCTGACGCAATTAATTATTTTCTGGATTTATTCTTATTCAGGAAAATCCAGAAAATTGCCTAAACTTCTAAAAATCATAGTAATTCAACCGTAGCTCCAAATCAAATAAGTTATATATGAAAAATGATAAGAAAAATCCAATCTTTCCATCTGTTCCATTTTCATGAATGTTTAAACAACTTATACCTGCTGATCAGGTCAAATCAATTAAATGGCATTTGAATTTCACATATGAAGTTTGAATTTGAACCTAGGGTTCAAACCAACTCCATTTAACATGTTGCTAGTTGCATTAGCTCAAAACACAGCATATTTCCATGTCATGATCATGCATCATATTGTTGCATTGCATTGATTGTGTTCTTCCTTGTTTGCCGGTATTTGTTCCTTCCCGATAGACGTGGTTTCGACGATGAGTTCGATGACACCGATGAAGAACTATACTATCTTTAGAAGTGCCAGGCAAGCAAAACCCCCTTGTTCATTCCGATACAATCCAACTCCCTCGCTCCTGCTCTCTTTTACTACATTAGGGGAACAACGATTCATCTGTTATTTGCTGCGGTAGCTGAACCCCTTTATCCTCTGCATGACCTGTCATTCCACAGTAAATAGATGAAACCCACTAGCATGAGTAGGAGTTGTTTGAGCCCTGTTGTGCCTACTCATTCATGCTTGTTTGTCATGCTTGCTACTGCTTAGAGTTGAGTCAGTTCTGATTCATCGAGGATGAATCAGAGGTGTGTGAACATGTCCTACTTTGTGTGAGCTAAGTGTGTGAACACATTTTGGTAAAGGTAGCGGTGAGAGGCCATGTAGGAGTACATGGTGGGTTGTCTCATTGAAACCGTCCCCAGGAACTGAGTTCTGTGTTTGTGATCCATGAACAGTTACTACCACACATTGGGATCCTTAATTGACTCTCTCGGCTTCTTAACCACCCTTGTTCTCTGTCCAGGAGTTGCAACTAGTTTCTGGTGTTTGTAGGATATGTGTTGGAGGCCGTGCGTAGCGCTGACCCTAGGGGTGGGCTATGATGCGGTAGATACGCCGTGGCCCGGTGTACCGAGCGCCCGTTTGGTGTCTCGGGAACCCTGCTCACATCGTTCGGGGTCGTATGTGGAAACCTCGGCCGGACTCCCTGCGGATGGAACCTGAATAGGCAATAAACCTGGACTAGAGACTTGAGTGTTTAGGTAGGCCGTGGCCGACACCCTCGCCAGGCTTCCGCTTGAAGGTTGCCGAGATACATGACGTGTAGATGGCGGTAAGTGGCGAGAGCGTGTGTGAAGAAGTACACCCCTGCAGGGTTAACATCATCTATTCGAATAGCCGTGTCCGCGGTAAAGGACTTCTTGGTTGCCTATAACAGTTCATAGACAAGTGAAAGTGGATACTCTAAAATGCACAAGATAAGCGTGAGTGCTATGGATGGCGCTCTCGTAGGGAGACGGGAGCGGATGCATAGTGGTGTATTGATATGGTGAATATGTGGACTCGTGTGCGCCACCTCAAAGAGTTACTTGCAGTTGTAGTCCAGGATAGCCATCGAGTCAAAGCTGGCTTGCTGCAGTTAAACCCCACCTTCCCCTTTTGTTGACAATGATGCATATGTAGTTAGTTCTGATGTAAGTCTGGATGGGTACATTTGTACTCACGTTTGCCTATTTTATGTTTTGCAGAGAGATGTCAGTCTCGCTAGTAGTTCCGTGTGGAATTCGACATTTAGCTTGATACCTCAGCTACGATCTTGTGCCCTCGGCAGGATCTGGTAGATAGTCAGGCTTCTAAGCCTTTTTCATTTGTAGATGTCTCTCGGACATGTTAAGCTTCCGCTTGTGCTTTGACTTGTATGCTCAATGTTGGGTCATGAGACCCATGTTTGTAATATCTCGCTCCTCGAGCCTAATGAATAAATACTTGAGTCGTAGAGTTATGTTGTGATGCCATGTTGTATTTACACATATCGAGCATATTGTGTGTATGTTTGAAATGCTTGGTATGTGTGGATCCGACAATCTAGTTGTTTATCCTTGGCAGCCTCTCTTATGGGGAAATGTAGTCTAGTGCTTCCTTGAGCCATAGTAGTCCGCTACAGCCCGGTTCATCGGAGTCCTGCTAGCCCAAAGACTACCGCCGGGACACTTGACTGGTCAAGATGTGTTTCACTTCGCTCGTGTTCTGTCCCTTCGGGAAATGTCACGCGGTGACATCCGAGTCCTGCCTAGCCTGCTACTGCCTAGTTTCCCGGAGTCCTGTTAGCCCAAGCTACAGCTTGGATTCACACGCTGGCCGACATGCTCGATGTGATTCATGTATGCCTGTCCCCATGGGTTAGTGCCGCTTTGGGTTCATGACTAGCCATGTCGGCCTGGGTTCTTCATCATATGGATGCTAGCGACACTATCATATACGTGAGCCAAAAGGCGCAAACGGTCCCGGCCATGGTAAGGCGACACCTGTGGGAATACCGTGCGTGAGGCCGCAAAGTGATATGAGGTGTTACCGCTAGATCGATGTGACGGGATCGGGTCCCGACAGCTTTGGTATCGAGCCCCGATCGCTTATAGGATTACCAAGCCAAACCGGTCAAGTTGTGTCTAGAAATGCTTTAGTTATGTAAGGGAATTGATTGTGGAAGGGACGAAGGCTCTTTTTATTCCTTATACCTCATGGCCTTCTAACTGAGTCATCCTCTTCTTTTCACGGGATTAAGAACTAGGCCTTCTCATCTATCTATCAGGATCACGTGTTACTAATCCATAGACTTTTAAGATTGTTGGTTTTACGCCCCAGTTTAGTTTCTACTACTTCCGTATGTTCATAGTTGGTCTCGGAACCTTGATGTTGTGCTTCTGAGTGGTTATGCCACCATTTTTGCAGGATGTCTCAAATCATTTTGAGCATTTACAGCTGTTTTGCTGTCTGAGTCATCCCAGGTCTCTAAATAGTCTGATGCATTTGCAAATCCTTTCTTTCCGTTCCCGATGTCCTTCTTGGTCAGAATAAGCACACTAATTGGTGAGTTGAGGTACTTTGTTGCCTCGGCATATATGTTGGAGCTATTATTATGACCCTAGGTGTTTTAGGGAGTCACCTAGTAAACTAGGCATGTTTTGTGTTCCCCGTGTGATGATTCTGGCCATCATCCTCGAAAGCATCCCGTGATGTTATTAGTTAGTAGGTATTCTATTCCTGGGTTCTTGAACCCGAGATTCACCCTACTTATCTCCTGTTGATAGTGTTTGCTAGTTCCTTTAGGATATTAGTAACTTTGCGATAGTCCTCGAGGTCGGTGGTATTTCCTTCTTCCAAATACTATGAACTGCTTATGGCAGAAGTTCCTCGTTGAACCGAAGGGTCACAATTAGAGTACTCTTGAGGAGTTCTCCATTCATAATTGTGAATCTGCCAGTTCTACCTTTCCGCATGGGTTATCCGGAAGAAATGTTGAGCTTCGCTCGACATACTAATCTATGCATCCACAACTCAAAAAATTATATGTTCCTTTGAGTTGTTCTCTTTAGTTGTTTTTTGGCCTCCATCTATCAATTGATAATCAAGAGTATGCGTGCATCCGTTCATCGATGCCTATTATTCTTGTGGTCTGTCAAGCCATTCTATTCTGGAATGACTAGGAGAAACAAACTCCAGTACCTCATCCATATCCAAGATTGGGTCGAAGTAGTTGTATTCCGCAGGTCAAAATGCCAATCCAGGTTTTGATTATGTTCTACCTTGGAGAGTTACCATCTTTATGTCAAGAGTGTCATGAGAATTGCACCACCTCTTATGAATTCTTGACGCAGTAATACTTCTTGCCATCATTGTTCATTCCTCGGTTCCCATGTTATTGTAACGGGAATGCCGACAGATGTACTGTGATGTGCGAAATCAATACTTGAAGCAACTCGTTGCTTGGTAGTAAATGGACAATATTCTCATGCTTAGCATGTTGGTTATTGAATCATCATCCTAAGATTGATCGTGCTACCTAGTCCTTATTTCTGGTGCACTCTTTGATCAATGAGTTAGGATTGTGTCAATCCCTCACTCTTTTGATCATATCATCTTGCCCTGAAAAGCAAGGTTGTTCTCGAGCTTAGTAACATACCGGTGGTTCGTGATTTTCTGAATATCTTCTCAGAAGTATTACCAGGTTGTCCCCTGACTGATATGTTGAGCTTGTGATCAAGTTGGTTTCTTGTGAACCACCCTTTCTCCAAGAATCTGTGTTGGATACCCCTGAGCTAGTTGGTTGAGCTAAACAACAACTTGGAGAGTTGGAAGATAAAAGCTTGTCCGACTTAGTTCATCACTAAGGGATATCCTTGAGTGTGCGTGTGTGCCTTGTCAAAACTTGACTTGAGTATGGGCTATCGTCAAGTCAAATCAGAACCAACGATGTTCGCAATGTTGTCTTACTCGTGGGTGATCCCTCGAGCATATACCATTACATCTTTTTGTCACACCCTGATTTTCATGCCACTACACTTAAGCTAACAATCATGATAAAATATGGTCTGACAAAAACTTTTGAGTGTTTTGGACCTTGCCTTGATAGGTTTTTGTCTGTTGCTTGCAAGTGCTCTAAAAATAAAATAAATCCTACAACTCTTATACTCCTTCTCCTTGATCCAAAACTTCTGCCCAATGATCATGCCATGTGTGTAGGTCATAAAAATAATTTCTTGTAAAAATATTTTGGCCAAAAAGTATTTTCTAAATTTAGTTTTCCAAAAACCCATGAATTGAGGTTTGCACTGCAAGTACTTAATTAAGGGCAGTAAAAATCTCTCCAAAAATATATTTGACTCCTATTAGATATAGGATACCCGAAACCACAAAATATAATTTTAAAAGTTATTTTACTATTTTATTTAAAAGCTTTTTCTTAAGGCCAGAAATGGTCTTTAATAGGTTAAAATTATTTTTATGGTTTAAAAATAATTGTGAAAATTTAGGGAAACTCAGTGGACATATATTGTCCCTATATATGAGTTTCAACACATGGTCATGTTCAAAATATTGGTCAAATCCCTCAAATACCCTTCTGGATATTTCAAGCTTTTGAAATATTTACAAAGGAAATATTCTCCAAAAATTCCAAGAAAATTCTATCATGTCACATATGACATGTTTGATGATCTGGACAAGTATCATGTCATGGAGAATAGTATAACCCCATGAAATCCCCTCAAAACCATTTCTGTCCATTTTGAAGTTTGAGCAAATTTACATTGCCAAACATGTCCAAATTCTCTCAAATCTTGTGTACATGCTCAACTGGTCTAATCATTCATCTAGACCAAATGGCACAAGTTGGAGAACAAGTTAACTTGATCAAAGAGCCCCAAAACCCTCTCTGACCAGAATCAAATTTGAACAAATCTACATTACCAACTTTCTCTCCTTGATTCCAACTTTTGTGAGCAGGATCACATGACCAAATGAGGCCACCACACCTAGTGGTGCATCAAGGAGAAGTGATTTGATCAACTAGATCTACACAAGTTCATTTCTGCCAAATTTAGGGTTCACAAAGTTGCATTGGCAACTTTGCCCAAATGAACTCAAGATTGGTGGAAGGCCCTAATTATGTGTACCATTTGACCCTGTCAAGACTCATGTCAAGTGGAGTTCATCTTCCTGCCCAAACCACCATCAAACACCTTCTGGCAGAAATTAAAAATGTATGTTTTGTCCACTTCCACTAATCTCCTTGA
This sequence comes from Aegilops longissima, assembly GCA_021605205.1. Classification (NCBI taxonomy): domain Eukaryota; kingdom Viridiplantae; phylum Streptophyta; class Magnoliopsida; order Poales; family Poaceae; genus Aegilops; species Aegilops longissima. The sequence goes on from CM038682.1 coordinate 314,433,743, forward strand.
GCCCTCCTTTTTACCACAGCCCCTCCTAGTCCCCCTCTACCACCTGCATCTTTCCCTGCCCGAGGAGCCATGATTAAGGGGGTTAGAACCCCATTTTTCTTCTCTGGGCAGCAGCATTCTCCCTCTCTCTCAGCCTCTCTCTCCCTCCTTGGCATTCCAGAGCATCCAAGGCTCTCCCCGGCTTTTGCCCATACCCCCTGCAGCTGCCAGACAAAAGTGGACACGCGAGTGCGCGCAGAAAAGCCGCGCATGCCGGCCAAAGACGCGCTCTCGAGCACGCCATCACGCCCCGACTGCTGACACGGCGCCCCCGCCCACCTCGAGCCTTCCTCGCCGACCGAGGTGTCTCGACGTCCGCAACACGCCACCATCCTGGCCCCCTCCTCTTCCCTCTCTCTCACCCCCAAGCGGCGCGTGCTCCAGAGCCGCCCGGCTCGGCAATGCCCGGCCTCAAGACGCTGAAAGCACTGTGGCCTCGCCCGCCCCCTCTCTCTTCCCAGCACCCTACGCGACTCCCACGAACGCCAGAGACAGCTCCTCTCCCTCCCCTGGCCTCCCGAGCTGTTGCCACGGCCACCCGTCGCCAAGGCCCATGGTGAGCTACGGGTCGGCTATTTAAGGCCACCCCGAGCCCCCTCTCGACTCGCTTGCCTCTCTCTCCTCCCGAGACCCCTGGACCAACTCACTCCTCTCCCGTGCCTCCATCCATCACAACGGCCGGGCGCCGCCTGGGCTCCGCCTAAATCCAGGCTATCCCGAGCCTCTCCTCTCTCCCTAGCCACCCAGCACCCTCATACCACCACCTCGAGGCCCTCCACACTGCTGCTCATCCTCGGAACGCCACGCCATGGTCAAGATGGCCGACAGCCTCCTCCGCGCCACCTGTGCCATCGCTGCTGCTGCCCTCCACGGCGTGCGTGTAGCACATGGATGGTGCGGCATGGCCTCCTGAGCACTCCGGCATGAGCGTCGCCGAGACGCTCAGAGCCCGGCAATCGCCAAGCGGAGTTGCCTCCTCCCATGCCGAGCGCTGCTGCGGAGGTTGAAGGCGACGGCCTGAGGCCGGGGCCAGCGGCAGACCCAGCGGCTGGGCCCCGCCTGCTTATGTGGAGACGGCTTGCCAAGATCTGTTTTCTCGCGATTGGCGTACTCCGCGAACCCGCCCGACGTCCGCCTCCTCTGCCTGTCCCAAATGAGCCATCGGGCCGCCCATCGCTAAATCTGCGCCAAGGCGCCGGATAAGGTTAAAGCCCTTTCCTTTCCTTTTTCTTTTTCTGTAAATTTCTAAAATCCATAAACAATTCAAATGGACTCCAAATTTGATGATTCAAATTTCTAGTGACTCTATAAATCATGATCTACCTGGTGGTGCAACATGCACATTTTCCTTTTCTTCACAAATATTTATCAAATCCTATTCCTCCTATTCCTGTGATGAACTTTAGAAAATCACAGAGAGCTCAAACTTGATCCAAATGCCATGATTCAAATTCCTAGATGCTTCTAAGGTCATAACTTAGTTTATGAACATTTTTATTAATACTTTCTGTACCCCACAAAAAAATGAGCCATTTCTTCATATTTGTCAACTTTGCAAATCCATAGAATATTCATTTGAACTCCAAATCCAAAGAAACCAACTCCTAGATGCTTCTAAAATCATGGTTTGTTAAATGGGTACCTTTGCTCATTTTTCAAAAACATGTTTCTGTACACTTCTTGCAAATCCATAAACCCCTTGATTCCATCATATTGAAATGTTCAGAGATATCCACTGATCCAATTCCAATGAAACCACTCGTTATTTTTCATATAACCGAGATGTCCTAGAAAAGTCAAATTAATATTTTTGGAGCACTTATATTTCCTGCCTTGTTGTGTTGCTTTTTGTGATTGTTTCCGACGTTAGTTGACGAAGTAGACGGAGTACACTGAGAAGGACCAGAAGATTTCAAGACTCAGATGAACTAGGCAAGCAGCCCTTTGACCATGTCCATGAAACCCTTTTATGCATGTCATATATCACTTATTATTGTTGCATCGAATCATGATGAGATGGTAAACCATGTTGGCTGGTTGCCTCACATTTCCTCATTGATACTTGCATTGTGCATGACCCTACCTCCTTATGAGGGTTATGCCGGTGGGAGTAGATAGGATGCTAAAGTAGTTGCTACGCAGAAAGGGACGGGAATATGCATGGTGATGGAGGCAAGTATGTTCCCAAAGACTTTTTTTTGAAAACCCCGTCGGGTGCCACTAATGCCCGAGGGAGATATTGAGCTAGGTAACCACTTGATAAAGAAGTGGTGTACCGGAGAAGGATATGTGAGTGTGGTTTCAAAAACGGATTGGTTTAAGTTATGCACCGTTATTCCAACCTTACATGCGCAACCACTCTACCCTTGTATGGGAAAGGGCATTATTGATTACCTAGGCCGATACTAGCTTGGAGCCCGTGACATTAGTGACGGGGAGAGTTGGTGCTCTCTCTGGACGGGTCGTGCTAGGTAGGGCTGCCAAGAACATTTTATGGGGCACCGACACACCGCTGGTACCCCGTGCTGCTGGTATGTGATTTAATATGGGAGCGAGGCTCCACAATTTTAAGTTGTGAAATGTTGGGCACGGGGGTTACTACCAATCGAGTGGACTCCATGTTAGTGTCGTCTAGGGAAAGATAGTGATCGGGTGCTTACCCCGGGTACTTGAGGTATCGCGGGTCGTGGATGACACGGAAGTTCCCCGGATCTTGTGGGTAAAGTGTGCAACCTCTGCAGAGTGTAAAACTATTCGAATAGTCGTGTCCACGGTCAAGGACAGTTGGGTAACCGCTCTTGGGCTACGTCCATATGTTTACGAAACCTGGTGAGTATGTATGGATGAGTGGAGAGAACTACATGGGTCAAGTCCAAGGACTTGACATGATTGAGTTGGGTTGGTGCCCACTCCATTTATGTTGATATCTATAACTTGTCCTCAGGGATTACATGAATCCTCTTGATGCATGCTATGCAAGTTGTTGAACATGTCATTCCACTCAAAACTAGCTTTCTGCAAAAATTTACCTATATCATGCATTGTTGAATCTTGAACCAAGACATGGGTTGCTTGCGAGTACATTCAAAGTACTCATTGGATTACCACTGGTTATTTTATTGGCCAGGCATGAAAGAACAAGATATATTGAAGAGTACCTTGGTGATGATCGTGCCAGCTAGGACGCTTTCCCAATGTAATGCCCGTAGGGTTAAGGCGTATGGCATGGGTCCAAGTTAACGATTTAAGATTTCCGTTGCGATGATATACTCAAGACTTGACCATAATGGTCCTACTTGTGTAATACGGTATGTATGGATGTAAGCCTCTTGTTATTCAGCTTCTGTGTGTTCAGTGAGCATTGATCTATGGGATCACTGTACACGTGCATTCGGTGATCACGACTTATGAGTCGGGGTCCCCACAGAGTTGGTAATGCATTGTTGAATCTTGAACCAAGACATGGGTTGCTTGCGAGTACATTCAAAGTACTCATTGGCTTGCCACTGGTTATTTTATTGGCTAGGCATGAAAGAACAAGATATATTGAAGAGTACCTTGGTGAGGATCGTGCGAGCTAGGACGCTTTCCCTGTCGGTGTACTAGAGTAGGGGTACCCTAGTATCCCGAACTCGTGCACGGGCAGCTGCAAAGACTCAGCGGCAGGGCTTGCCTAGTGACCGCCAAGGTCCTCCATGGTTCCTTTGGAGCCATTCAAGAACTAAGTATGTAAGCCAAGAAGACAAGGCCCCGGCAAGAGGAGCTTGCCGGGAAGGCCACTCAAGGCACGCAGAAGACAAGACCCCGGCAAGAGGAGCTTGCCGAGAAAGCTCGGTGAGCGACAAGCTTCCGGACGCGACGAGGATTCAGCATGCAAGGCACTTGCCGCGCAAGCAACCACTCTTTATCTCCGCCCAGCTCATCCACCAACGTGTCGCCATGGGACCATTCCAGCGCTGTGTCAAAAGGTCAGGCGGCCAACGGAGAGCAGCGGTAAGCGGCGCCGACAAGATTGCCATCGTGGCAAGCGGTGGCGCCCCGGGCGTCCTCACAGACTGTTTAGGCGACATGGACGGGCATTTAATGCTTTTGTCCCTTGCCGTTAGAGTTAGGTAGAGTACACTGTACAAAGTAGTTGTACCAACCGCAACTCATTTTCCCATTTTGCCCTTGTCTCCGCTAAGCACACTGTTGGTGACCCCTTGAGCCCATAAAGGAGGCCCACGCAACGTAGAAAGGGGTTCGGTTCACTCATTCAAACTAGAGACACTCACGCTAGGTTTTGTAGCTTTACAGGCTCCCTATCAAGAACACAATACAATCGCACAAGCAGCAGAGGAGTATTATCTCCCGAGAGCTCTGAAGCTGGGTAAACTGCCGTGTGTTTCACCTCGATCTGCTCTTCATGCAATCTCCGCCCCACCGAACCGAAGGGACTCGGTCCGCCGTCCCATAGGTGTTCGTGGGTTACGATCAGCTTCCCGACATCTTTGGCGCGCCGTAGGGCGCCGAGGCTGTGTGAACTCTGATCCAGCCGCTCACACGAGCAACATCTTCATCATCTTCATCAACATGCCACCGAAGAAGAAGGCTTCGCGGCAGCGGAGCCGCCCACGCCGATCCCGCCACCACCGAGCAAACGGATGGCGGGTAGACGCCGCGGAAGAACAAAGCGCCAACGAGGGAGCTCATGACGCTGCCAAGTCCAAGGACAAGGCCGCAGACTCGGCGTCCAGACACGCACCGCGCCCATCTCGTGAGGCGCGGGACCGACAGCGCCATGGTATTCATAGTACCATACGCCGCTGGATCAAGACCGAGCTGGAGGATCGCGAGGCCCTCAAGACCAGCGCATGCCGGTATGCCAAAGATGTCGGTGCGAAGCGGGTACGGTCGCCGACAGGATGCTGCTCCTTCTAACATAGTTAGAAGTCCGAGCATATCCCGCCTCGCACTGCTCGCCATTGCCACCCACCACTCCAGCGGAAGCCTTGGCGAGCTCAATCGCTTCCTAGACTACCCTCCAACAGCCGACAAGGTCGATTTAATGGAGGGCCACCATCCGTAGTCTCATCGGCTTTGCTAACGGCGACGCCCGCGCAACTAACTACATCATCGCCGCGGCAAGACGACAAGGCACGAGCCGGTGGCGATTTAAACCTGTGGGGGTGCAACCACCATGCACTCTCCACCTGAAGGCCAAGATCACTAACTCGTCGGATCCACCTCGACAAATGACTCCACCGCCATCGGATCCACGAGCTCGCCGTGATCAGCGCCAAGTTCTTCAAGAATGGCAACAAGAAGACGCCGAACTCGCATCGAGCGCCAAGAGAAGCGCGACGTCAATCCGACCAGCGCTGGGCCCTCTGTCGATATGCATGCGCCAGGGAACCAGCGACTTGTCAGACGCGGTAGGTTGCCCCGCTCACTCATGAGCTGCGGCAAGTCCAAAGGGCCCAAGAAGAAGAATTTCGCCGACGTGCGTGAGAAGTACGATGGCAGGACGATCCGTTGATTTCCTCAGCATTTACACCATCGCGTGCAAGCTGCAGGGGACGAGACGACAAGATCCTCGCCAACTACTTCCCCGGTACTCAAGCCCAATGTCGATCTTGGCTCATGCACTTGCCGGACAGCTCCATATCCTCTTGGGCAGATCTATGCCATCGCTTTGTCGGCGCCTTCACAGTGGCCACAAGCCTCATGGCTGTGAAAGCGACCTTCATCTCGCCGCCTGTAGGAAGGAGAGTCCTCGCAAGTTCATTCAGAGATTCAGCCGTGTGCACTACAACATCCTGTATGTCCACCCCTGTCATGTGATCGCATGCTTCATCGAACGCAAGGAACCGCAGGATGAGGGAGGAGATGGCGATGTGCAAAGTCAAGGACGCCGCGAGCTGTATGCCCCGGCCGACAAGTGTGCACGCTTTGAGGAAGGGAGGAGACTCTCAGAGAGAATGCGTACAGGATTTGATAGTGAGGAGACCGCCTGCGAAGAAGAGCCGTCATGAACAATGTAAAGAAGGAGGGCAAAGAGGTACTAGTGTTCGAGCAGTCCGGCAACGGTGGTGCCGCCAAGAAAGCCAAAGTTAGTGGCTCCGGCAAGGAGGTTGTCGCTGGCACCGACTGCCAGCCTGTGGCGGCCGCCGACAAGCAGGACAGCTCCAACAAACAGTACTGCAGGATCCACCACACCAAGGGCCATGACCTCCAGAGCTGCAAGAAGGTCGAGCAGCTTGTTGAGCAGCAGAAGGCTGAGTACGAGCGGCGCGACAAGGAGAAGGCACAGGAAGGTGCTGGGGGAGTTGGCAAGAAGCAACCTGGCCGGGGAGGACGCCGCGGCAAGGCCAAGCAGCGGCAAGGAGACAGACCTCCCCGCGGCCGCGAAAAGGATGAAGACGACGACGATGATGAAGATATGGAAGACGACGAGACCGATGAGCAGGAATTTCAGAAAGCCACAGAGGTCCTCTCGTTGACGGCGGTAAGCTTCAGATACTTCACACCGCCAACTCAAGCAAAGTGGATGCGGAAGTTAATGCAGCAGTAACCATCCGTGAGTCACGCAAGCCTCTCGAATGGTCCAGACGCCTATCATCTTTGATATTGAGGACCACCCCGATCGCATAATCAAGGTCGGGTGCTTGCCGATGTTGGTCTCACCAACTATCCGCAACCTTAAGGTCACCAAGATGTTAGTTGACGGCGGGCCGGCTTAAACCTGATCTCCTCCGCGGTGCTCCGTGCTTCAGATCCTCGACAATGAGCTCAAGAGACTCGCACATTCCAAGGAATCAATCCGGGAAGGAGCAAGCCAAAAGGGAAGATCACGTTGCCGGTAACATTTGGCAGCGAGCTAAACTTCAGGACTGAGAGAGTCACGTTCGACGTTGCTGATTTTCCGTTGCCTTACTATGGAATACTTGGCCGTCCAACACTCGCAAGGTTCATGGCGGGCTCTCACTATGCATACAACTTGCTCAAGATGCCAGGCCCGATAAGTGTCATTTCTGTCCATGGCGACAAGAAGGATGCTCTTATCTGCGCCGACAAGATTTACCGGGAGGCAGCAGCCGCAACAGATAGCAAGTCACTTGTCATCAAGCTCCCTGGGATGAAGAAGACCAAGGCCGCAAGAGCTCGATGCCCACTCCGCAAGCACACCTCTTCGGAGTGTTGCGCCACCGCCGAGGACGCACCATCGAGCTCCACCGCAAGTGCAAGAAGACGATGGCAGCTCCAATCAAGACCAAGAAGGTGCCCGCTAGGAGGACGGCACTGGTGGTACCTTCACCATCGCCACTCTCGACCCTAAATAGGAAGGCGCGCTGCTTGCTTTCCTCATGGGCTAACGCCGACGTGTTTGCATGGCAACCGCCCGACATCCCCGTGTTCCTGTGAAAGTAATTGAGCACCACCTAGCTGTCTGTCCTCATGTGCGCCCGCAGCGGTAAAGTCGAAGGTGCAAAGGAGCGCCAAGAATTCATTGCGAAGAAATCAAGAAATTGGAAGCAGCAGGCCTTGTTAGAGGAGTGCTCCATCCTACGTGGTTGGCCAATCCTCAGTAGTTGTACGCAAGGCAAATGGGAAATGGAGACTTTGTATCGACTTCATAGATGTTAATTGCTTGTCCCAAAGACTCATTTCCTTGCCGCGCGCATCGACCAGATTGTTGACTCCACGGCTGGATGTGATTTGCTTTCATTTCTTGATGCATACCAGATGTCATCGATCTTCATGGCGTAAGAGGATGAGGAGAAAACCGCATTCATCACCCCATGTGGCACGCATCGCTTTGTACGGATGCCTTTTGGGTTAAAGAATGCTGGTTCAACGCTTGCAAGAGTAGTCCATGACGCTTTTGAGCTGCAAATGCACGTAAATGTAGAAGCCTACATGGATGACATAGTGGTCAAAAGCAAGGACAGGCAACTCGGGTTCAAGATTTAGATGAGACCTTTGCAAATCTGCGCAAGATCAACCTCAAGCTCAACCCCGAGAAGTGCGTGTTTGGAGTCCTTCCGCAAGCTTCTCGGTTCTTCGTGTCTCGGGGGAATTGAAGCCAATCCCGACAAGATTAAGGCCATTGAACAGATTGAAGCACCAAAGCGCCAAGGATGTACGAAGACTTGCCGGTTGCGTGGCTGCTCTCAAGAGTTTTATCTCTAGATTCGCTGAACGCTCTCGCCATTTTCCAAGATTTTGAAAAAGGCAGGTCCAATGAAATGGACTCGAAGCGGAGGCTGCGCTGCAGACTTAAAGAGGTACCTGTCCTCCACTCAATACTTGTCGCACCTAGGCTACAAGAGAAGTTGCTGCTATATATAGCGGCAACCAATCAAGTGGTTAGTGTTGCGTTAGTAGCGGAAAGGGAGGCGGATGATGAGCCGGCAACCAAGGAAGATGCATCCAAATGACAAGCAGGGGCTTCACCGACAAGCTTTGGTCCCGATAAGGACGGATCTGCGAGACGCGGTGAGAAGATTCTGTAAAGGATGGTGCAGCGCCCGTTTACTTTGTCGGCCCTTCGCAGGGGCTAGGTCAAGGTACTGTGTGCAGAAATTGCTTTCGCCTCCTCATGGCCTCGAGAAAGCTGCGCCATTACTTGCAAGCACATGAGATAACAATCGCCACCGCTTCCCCTCAAGAGGATATTGCAAAATCCGTAGCAACAGAAGGATTGTCGAGTGGGCGCTGAACTGCCAAGCTTTGGCCTCAAGTTTGAAAGCACTTCAACTATCCAAAGCGTAGCATTGGCGAGTTCATAGCGAATGGATGCCAATGCAGATGAAGAAATTCCAGAGATGAGCATCCCGCCAAGGAAGCAAGCAAAGAGTGGCTGATGTACTTTGATGGTGCCTTCGCGCAAGGCGCCGGCAAGGGCGCATCGCTTGTCGCGCCCAATCGGAGAGCACCTCAAGTACATAGTCCAGATGCACTTTCCCAAGGAGCAAGCAACAAACAATACCGCAGAGTATGAAGGTTTGCTTGCCGCCTCGAGATTGCGATAGACCTTGGGATCAAGAAACTCATTGTCGGGTGACTCACAACTTGTCGTCCGCCAAGTAAACAAAGATTATCGAGTCCGCTGATGGAAGCCACGTTGATGAAGTGAGAAAGCTAGAAGAACACTTTGACGGCCTGCAAATGGAACATGTTCCGAGAGCTCGAATGATATTGCCGACGGTTCACAAAGTGCGCCGACTCAAGTTACTCAATGGAACCAGGGATTTTGTGCTCAAGCTGACTCAACCGATCAGAACGCCATCAACTCGGATGTAATAAGAAGAGGAAGTTGATTTCGGTGACTATTTTCCCGCAGAGCTCCCGCCGCCGCCAAGAAGGTCCCCTGTGATCAACACTAAGAGTGCCGAGGAGCAGCTCTACTCCGACAAGCCCTAGGGTTTGTTTCTTGAAGCGCACACTCCCGACAAGTTTTGCTCCGCAAGCTTGCCGAGGATCGCAGCTCGGCAGAACCGCAGGTTCTCGCCAGAGAAGCTGATGTTCCCGCAGCAGCAGACGTGCCTTTAGTCCTTGTTGTCGAGCCACAAGCTCCAAAGATGGGCACAAAGAGATTGTCCGCTTCTTCGATGTGAGAACTTCCCAAGAGCAAGAAGAGGCGAGAGAGTAGCCCGGCAGTCAAGTATGTACCAGTTTGTCGACAAGACGCTGCATGTAAGAAGACTCAACGGTGTGAAATTGAAGTGTATTCACCGGAAGATGGATGGCTGTTGGCAGAGATACACGGAGGCATATGTGGTCACCACATTGGCAAGAAGAGCACTTGCCGCAAAGCTTTCCGAAGGTTTCTTCCGCCGACAGCCTCCAGATGCAACCGCACAAGTAACCAAGTGTGAAGCGCGGCCCATTCCAAGCAGATACACCAGCCAGCTCAAGCTCTCCAGACGATCCCTTTATCCCGCCATTTTCGGTCTGGGGTTCGACATCCTCGCCCCTTTCCCCGAAGTTGTCGGGGCTTTGAGTACTTGTACGCTGTAATCGACAAGTTCACAAAGTGGCCGAAGTGGAAGCAGTGAGGAAGGTGACAAACACAAGCAGTCAAGTTCTTCAGTCAATTGTTTGCCGCTTTGGAATTCCCCGACAGATCATCACCGATAACGGCACACAGTTCACGAGCCGCACCTACATGCAAGACGCCCAAGATCTTGGCGCCAAGGTCTGGTTTGCTTCGCTGCTCATCCGAGAAGCAACGGTCAAGCACGAGGGCAATGTCAAGTGCTGCGGGGCTCAAGACCAGAACTTTCGACAGCTGCCCAAGTGCGGAAGAAACTGGATTGAGGAGCTGCCGGTGGTTCTTGGTCGATCAGACGACGCCAAATCGAGCCATCGCCGTACACCTTTCGCCTAGTCTATGGAGCAGAGGCAGTTCTCCCCACGGAACTCGTATTCGGGTCACCTCGAGTGCTCGCTATGATGAGTTTGAGCAAGAGCAGCTGCGACAAGATGACGCGCTGCTCCTTGAGGAGGACCATCTTCGTGTGTTGTACGAGCTGCTCGTTACCAGCAAGCTTTGCGCCGCTACCATAGCCGCAGAGTTAACGCCAAGTCTCGAGGAAGGCGACCTTGTTCTTCGCGCGCTCACCCACCAAGAATTCCAACAAGTTGACGCCAAGTGGGAAGGCCTTATCGGGTGAAACGAGTCACTAGGCCTGGCGCTGTCCGCTTTGAGACCGAAGATGGCATTCCGTGAGCAACTCCTCGAACATTGAACATCTCCGTAAGTTTTACCTATAGGGCGCGGTTGTTGAACCTGTTCCGGCAACCACCTTTTGTACAAGTCTTGCCGATGTTGCATGTAATCCTTTGTACAAAGCCGGGCGCAGACTCGTGCATAAGTAAAGCTCATGTGTTGCGCCAGAACTTGTCAATTTCATGCTTTCATCATCATTTTGCATGTGTTATCTCGACATTTTGTGCAGCATACACACCGTAAGCAATAACGAGCCGCAAGGCTCCATAACTTTATTTTCTTCTTCTTTCTTTCTCAAAGAAAGGAAGGTTCCTTCGCCCACAAGTTAGCTGGGGGAAGGAGAAGATAATGGTGTGGGCCGCCAAGCGCCGCCGAGGAAGTGTCGCCACCGAAGCAAACGACGTAAAAGCTAAGTTGCCAAAATTTTGAGCAATCAGTTTTAAATCTTTAAGTTATCTTCCTCGAACGATAGTACTTTGTATGGAAAACCCAGCGCGGAGGAACCAACTCAGAGCTAGTCGCGCCTTTACTTTGTTTCGAGTCCGCCAACAACTTAAGTGAGCTGCAACTAGTTGCGACAAGGTTGCTTGTCGGAGGCGGCACCGCCAACAAAGCTGCCGACGCTCCGCACTCAGCCAGGCAAAGGTGCCCACACGACAAGTTCCCTAAAAGCGAGGGCACAAACATACAAAGGAAGGAATCAAGTAAAGGAAATAACATTGCAATCATTGCCTAAGATAGAGTTATATTACAAAAATAGCTTGTCGCAGATCTAATAAATTGTTCTCCTAAACATGATCAAGAAATGACAAGGGAAAGATAAAATTACGGCCTAGTCTACACGGTCGCCATCAACCCGCTTGATCTTGCCCACCTTGTCCACAATGGTGCGATAAGGGCTTTGAGCGCCCACATCGGCATCCGGGCGGCAAGGATCCGAGGACGCCGCTGAGGTTGAGGCCTGATTGCGGAAGGCCACCTTCATCAACACCTTCGAGAGCTCTCCAGCAGATCTCGGGCGCGATTCTCGCCAGCTGCTTTGGGATCTCTTCCCGAGTCGCTGAGAGCCGCCACCACGCCCTTGAGGAACAGCTGAGCTTGGCGCTGGGTTGGAGGCGCCTCGTGGAGGAGTACCGAGATCCACCATCCCCAGCTCCGTCAGCTCCTTGTCGATGGCGGCGGCGATATTCACAAGACCTTCAGTCCAGAGCTCCACATTCTCCCTGAAGGTGCTCTGGGCGGCAGTAGCACTCGCCAACAGCTCCTCGTTGGCCTTGATCTTCTCCAACAGGCCCACCTCCCTCCTTGGCGCCGCCCAGCGCCTCAGATAGGGGTGGTCAGCTTCAGCTCAAGATCTGCCTTGAGTCCTTGGCGGCCGAGCTCCTTGCTCCTCTCAGCGAGACGGCCCTGCAGCTCGCCAAGAGTATAGGCGCCTTCTCGCCAGGCTTGAGTGCAGCAAGCTCCTCGCCGCTCTTCTTCGACCGGCCTCTAGCTGCATCACTTTTGTCTCCAACTCTTTCTTGGCGGCTCGGCAGCTGCGGCAAGATCTTTGCTTCCTTGAGAGCTCCGCCAATTGATTGCTGCTGCAAGCTCTTCCTCATAGCTGTCAAGATTGATCTTCCGCTGCGCCAACTCGCCTTTCTTGCAGATAGCTTCTCGGCAGCAAGTCGTTGCTGCCTCGACCTCAGCCTTCTCAAGGATAAAGGTTGTGCGCTTTTCAATGAAGTCGCCCCACTCTTCTCGCCACGCTCCGAGAGCTTGGTTGGCGCCGGAGCTCTTCTCAAGCTTCTCCATGTCTGGTCCCGCCTCGCGACAAGTGCTTCCTCGACTCCAACTTGGCTTGTCGGGCGCAGAGAGCGACAACAGCTTCTTCAACCAGCGACAGCCCAGTGGAGGCGAGCAGCTTTCGTCAAAGGTCTCCCTTCGACCGGGCGCCCTAGAGCTCGACGCCTGGGGAGCTTGATGAAGACGCCGCCGCCGCCTTCGATAGGCGCTGGCTGGGGCTCTTCAGAGCCTCGACGCTGCACCGGTGACGGAGGATCGGCGCTGCATAGCGCCTGGCGCCTCAAGGCCTCGTGGTCGCCAAGACGATCGCTGACCTCGCCAGCTTTGCGGTGGCAGCCTTGGCGGCCTCTCGCCGGGCGGACCCATCAGCGCCAGCCTCTTCCTCCATGGTGGCGACGTTGCTGCTGTTGCCCGCGTCCTCCTCGCCGGCGACCTCGGCCTCCATCGGCTCTGCGGCAGATGGATCTGACGACCAGAAAAAGAAAGAACAGTCAAGCAAATATTTGAAAAGAAGAACAGAAGAAAAGAACCCAGGGAAATTTTCAGGCAAGAGGGTTACCTGCGATGGGATCTGCAGCCATGGTCTCACCAACGGAGGATCACTGTGTTGTCCCTGCCGAGAAGTCTCTATTGCTGGAGAGCGCCCTTGCCGGAGAATCCTCCCTTGGCGGTGAAGTCAAGCAGATGGTATTTCGAGCGGCTTCCGGCACTCCCGGCGAGGCTGCTCGCTCCAACACAAATCAACAAGTCGATATCAAGAAGAAGGAGCACCCATGCACACCTAACCGTAAGAAGTAAACCATATACTTACGCTGGGCCAGCTGGGGCTGCTTTGAGGAAGGGTTGCCGGTCCGCAAGGGGTCTCAGACGCGCCTCCTGTTGCCACGGGGATCATCCTCGATGACAACCACCGGGTCTTGGCTCTTTGACGCCTCTCGGGCCAGCGTCCCGAAAAGGAAAGAGTTCGAATGAAGCAAATCGAGATACAAGACGGCAACCAAATTGAAGAAATACAAGCACATCATAGAAGCTTACTCTTCTTCTTCTTCCTCGCCGGAGCTGAGCGCGAGAGATCAAATTCGCCTCGCCTCGTGCGAAGAGGCGGAGGAGTAGGTTCTCTTGACCGCTTAGCGGCGGTGGCAGCGGTGGCCCGAGAGGATCCCGCCTCGCTTGTTGCAGCGGTGTGGGTGCTCCAAGCTGCAACAGTGCTTGCCGCTGTGGAGCAGGCCGCACGGCGCTGCGGCTGTTGGGTCTGCCTGCCGCCTGGCACTTCCCGGCCTTGCGGAGACGCCTTCTGGTGGAGCTGTGGCCTCCGCCGCTGCAAGCTACTTGAAGGTGTGGAGGAGGCGTCCTCGACGGACTCGCTCGGCTCAACTTCAGGCTCGGCCTGCTCCTCCTCGCCGGCAAGCTCCTCTCGATCGGCAAGGCTTGCCGCCTCTGCTGCCTCTGCCTCCTCCACGGTGAACCTGACTTCGCCAATGCAGCAGCTGCTGCCGCCTCCTCCAGCTGGTGGCGGCGCGCTGCATCTCGCCGTCGGTGGTGTCGCTGGTGAGCCACTTCGCTCGTCGGGGCGGATCGGCACTTCTTCCAAGCTGTCGAAGAACTGCCGCACAACATCATCCGCAGGCTCTTGCCAGGTTGGAACGATCCCATGTGAATCGCACAACGGCATCATGGCACGGATGCGGTCGAGCCGGTGTTGTTGCATATGGGACGACTCTCGCAACCTAAACCACTGGGTGATCGGGTCATGCTTGAACAGCTCAAGCAGCATCGCATCCAACTCCAAGACAGTGAAATTCCAGTTGAGGCCGGGGCGCAGCCTCATGATGTCCGCCGCATTATGGAACTCCCAAGCAGGTCTCCTCCTCTCCTGCAAGGGAGCGGCGCGGAACGGCGAAATTGCGCCAACGGCACCTCACGGTGAGTCCGCAAGCCCGAGGCGCAAGATCCGGTCACAGCAATCTTCAACCTAGCATCATCCGCGCCAAGTTGTTCCAATCGCTGCCGCAAGACTATGGGAGTTTGGCGCCGGGCAGAAAGGCTGTGGGTTCTCCTCAACGATCCAACACCAATCGCTCTCCACTCCTCCCACTTGCTGCGGAGCTCTCCTTCCAGATAGGCTTTTTCTTGCCGATCCTGGAGATCCAAGCAATCCCTCCGCAAGTGGCTCTCCTCTCTCGACGCTGGGCATGAAGAAGTGGCGGAAGAGGGCTACGCTTGGTGGATTCCGACAAAGTTTTCGCAAAGGTGTGCGAAAACTGCCATGGTCGTGACAGCATTGGGGGTGAAATCAAGGAGGCGGCCCGTGAGGTGTTCATGATATCGCAGAAGAATTAGAGAAGGCGGGCGAGCCCGCATAGAAGAAGAGCGTGAAGAAGGGGTACCCGCCGGAGCCAACTCGATGCGGCGGCCGAGAGTACCTTCATGCGCTGGATGCGCCTGCCTCCGCCGACTGAAGAGGTAGTAGCCTCCTCAGCCTCCTTTGCGCCGAGCTGGGGGAGGAAGACGGCCCGCCTTTCGCAGCGCCCATGAGCCGCTGCGCCGGCCGACTTCACGCCTTCCCTTGCCGGCTTTGAGCCATGGCGGAGGTGGTGGAGGAGACCGACGGCGTTGATGGCGCTGGTGGCGATGGGGGGCGGAGCGCTGCTCTCTTCAGACTAGAGAAGAAGGGGGGAGCGGCGGTGGTTTTCGAGATGGGACAGCAATGGCGAGGTGGGCGACCTGCCCCTGTTTCCCCTGTTTATAAGGAGGGAGAGGGGCGGACGCCCGCTTCCACTAAAGAAAGCCCCCACGATCTCTCCCACGACGCCACGCTCGACGCGTGGCTGTTCGTGGGGGACGTGGTGGGTCCGGAGCAGGTTATCACGCATCTAGTCCGCTGCGTTCGAAAGCACTGCTTTTGGGACTGCCCAACAGCTGCTCGCACTGCAGGTGGCCCAGTCTGGGGCTCTGCCGGTGTACTAGAGTAGGGGTACCCTAGTATCCCGAACTCGCACGGGCAGTTGCAGACTTCGCCGGGTGGCTTGCCTAGTGACCGCTAAGGTCCTCCATGGTTCCTTTGGAGCCATTCAAGAACTAAGTATGTAAGCCAAGAAGACAAGGCCCCGCAAGAGGAGCTTGCTGGAAGGCCACTCAAGGCACGCAGAAGACAAGACCCGGCAAGAGGAGCTTGCCGAAAGCTCGATAGTTTACAAGCTTCCGGACGCGACGAGGATTCAGCCGCTGCAAGGCACTTGCCGCGCAGCAACCACTCTTTATCTCCGCCCCACCATCCACCAACGTGTCGCCATGGGACCATTCCAGCGCGCTGTCAAGCGGTCAGGCGGCCAGCCGAGAGCAGCGTAAGCGGCGCCGACAAGATTTCCATCGTGGCAAGCGGTGGCGCCCCGACGGTCCCTCACAGCCTGTTTAGGCGACATGGACGGGCATTTAATGCTTTTGTCCCTTGCCGTCAGAGTTAGGTAGAGTACACTGTACAAAGTAGCTGTACCAACCGCAATTCATTTTCCCATTTTGCCCTTGTCTACGTTGCCACCTGTTGGTGACCCCTTGAGCCTATAAAAGGAGGCCCATGCGCAACGTAGAAAGGGGGTTCGGTTCGACTCATTCAAAACTAGAGACACTCACGCTAGGTTTTGTAGCTCTCAGGCTCCCTAGCAAGAACACAATACAATCGGATAAGCAAGATTAGAGTATTATCTCCGGAGAGCTCCGGCTGGGTAAACCGCTCGTGTTTCGCCTCAATCTGCTCTTCGTGCAATCTCTGCCCCCCACCGAACCGAAAGGGACTCGGTCCGCCGGTCCCATAGGTGTTCGTGGGTTACGATCAGCTTCCCCGACATTCCCAGTCAGAATGCCTGTAGGGTTAAGGCAGATGGCATGGGTCCAAGTTAACCACGAAGATTTCCGCTGCGATGATATACTCAAGACTTGACCATAATGGTCCTACTTGTGTAATACGGTATGTATGGATGTAAGCCTCTTGTTATTCAGCTTCTGTGTGTTCAGTGAGCATTGATCTCTGGGATCACTGTACACGTGCATTCGGTGATCACGACTTATGAGTTGGGGTCCCCACAGAGCTGGTATCAGAGCCATCCTGACTGTAGGAAGCCTTAGTTAGCATGGTCGTTAGTTAGGATAAAACTATTTCCAAAACTATTACTAGTTTTCAAAACTATCTATACTTCTCTTTCCTTCTCGATTCAAAACTAAGGTATACTTTCCTTATTGATCTCTTCCCCTTCAAAACCTTTGGTCGCTAGAACCCTTATGCCCCTGACCACTGGATTCCTTGTACTCCTCGTGGATAATCTAGAAGGAAGATGCCTTGCCAGACATTCACCCACATCTCCTGAACACAAGATTGGCGACATCACAACAAGACGATACCAACAGAAGATACACCCTCGAGGAATGAGGACCTCAAGACCTGTGAGATGGAGACACCCTTGACGCTGCCCCAGATGATGCAACCTTGGCCTATGATGACCAGGGCATGGGATATGCAAGATCATGATATACATCGCTAGTAGAGCAACCCTGTCCTAATCATTGTTGCATCGGCAACCACCGGTGGATGAGAACCTAGCCATTTGGTCCGCCTCACTATAGTGAGCAGGAAAACGGTTCTCTTCATTCCCCGCTCTTGGTGTCGATGTTGTCATCAACGTAACCGACATGTTGGACCTCTACTATGCCTTGTTAATGTCATTGCATAAAGGATTACCTACCTAGTACCATCGACGGCTTAGAAGGCAAAAGCGATCATCATGGTTAAGAAGACAAGAGAAGACCAAGTCAAAGACAGCTACAAGGAGCCACCTTCACCCCATCACTCCAGCAGGCGAGAAGTTGTTGAAGACTCTTCAAGCTCAACCGAGATCGTTTCATCAAACAACTACAAGAGACGTAACAACACCTGAGTAAAACCCGGAAGACTGCACGAGGCACAAGGCACGACTACTAAGTCCGAGAACCCCTAGGGTAGGATGAGTCGTGTACCCCCTATGCGTAGTCGAGTCCGTATGATGGTTCGAATAGAACCATGACTGTGTGTTTCTTGTTTTTATTTTGTTTATGTTTTGATATCAGTCGCAACTTTTGCCCTAGGCAACAAGTACGTGACTATATCACCTTCCTTACCTTGTTTCTTTTGTTTGGCCCTTTCGGCACTTGTTTGTTTGCACTTGCACTATAGAACCCCCTTTAGGCAACCCACCTCCTCTATGCTACTTTTCCCTCTCATCTCTCTCCTCAACTGAAGACCGGTAAGATAAGCTACACCAAGAATTCTACTTCAACAACCAACTAGCACTGAAGACTTTTGCTACAACCTCTTCGACCAAGTGCAACCCCGTAGAGTTATGTTTACCTCTCAAGACTGTAAACCCATCACTATACCCTTCGAGACTTCACGATATACCCCAGCTCAAATCCTTAACCATGTGCTTAACCTACAAATTGCAAGAAAACCAGTTAGGCCTCAAAGAACCTTGCACAAAGACTGGGTTCATTATGGAACTAGTGGATGTAATGAGCAAGCACATTATCATCCTAAGATAGCACCAAAACTGATGATGCCATAGGAGAGACCAATTTGGGGATATAGGGACGGAGGACAAATGACTTGATGAGTTTATATCAGAGACCCTGAGGAATTGACTGAGACCTTGGTAATCATGAGGCTTCCATGTGGGTAGATGAACTTGGAGGGATCATGATTATAGATTAGCATAGCTTCCATTATCCCTGAGTAAATCGGAGTTATAGGACAATTATGGTCGCAAGCTGAAACTCCTGGAAGTGCGAGGATTTGACTTGATCAGATGATATTGATAGGAGATAGTTGATATTACGTAAATAACTTGAGGGAGACATGTAGGAATTCCTCGTTGGACATGAGATCTGGATTAAATAGGTTACCCTAGTGGAGTATGGATGCAGAGTAATTTTACATGGTTCCGAGTAAATTGGATTTAGACTTATGATCTTGATCACGATGCCATGTTTCTCGGTGGACCATAACTAGGAGATTGGAATAACTGTCAGAATTTATTTAGGGATCTATATATGCTTGACCTTGGAGTTACATGATCATGATAATGGAAATTGGTGGACTGACTATAGCAAGGTAGCCCTTTCAAGGATTTGGTGATTATAGGACATTAGAAGATCATGTGGGACACCATAGACATTGGATTTGTAGAATTAATGAATTATGTAGCTAATGGGCTTTTGGGGTTGACCTATGCGAGATGATACTTTCGGAGGTATAAGGTGATCTGTTTGGAGGACTGGATAGAACAATTGGCATCTCAGGAACTGTGCTCAAGGATGGGATGATGAACATTCACTCGCACACTAGAATCCTTGAAACCCTTACGCCCTACCAAACCACAACATGGCCGGATCCTGACCTTGGGCTTTGGCTCTAGATCGATAAGGCCTTGGCCAATACTCAACCGTGACCATCACCAATGCCCCAGCCCACTTTACGCACCCCATAGACTTCATGGAGTGCTTGGACAAGCTAGTTGTCATCTTTCTTTGATGACATACTCGTCTACCCGAAGACGGAAGAAGAATCGTTGAGCTGGTCAAGGAACATCTCAAGACCGCTATGTCTAACAGAAGAACTACACCAACCACCTTCTTCAAGAAGTATACTCCGCTAAAGACCATGTGTATCTGCAAGCCACTCCTCTCTAAGGAACCAAGCATTACCATGACAAGGGAACGCACACCAAGATTCATCGGCCCTCTTCGAGATCACTCCAAGAAATAACACCCCCCCCCTCTGAGATCACTACGAGACGAAGAGAAGACAGTTACCACCTGGAATTTCCACCTGAGTTACCTGGTGTGCACAACGCTTTCCATGCATCACAACCCCGGAAGTGTTTCCAACTTCCTAACTTGCCCGACCTCTAAGAGGGCAATGACCATCGAGCCGTCGACCCCTAGCCCAATCTAACTTACCGCGAGCTACCCATTAGCAACCTGGACCAAATAGAACATTATATACGAAGCCACACCATCAAGTACTTCAAGGGTCAAAGGAGCACCGCCGAATCGAGAATAAGATGAGGACGTGAAGACCACCCCACATCAAAGTTTTTGTATCCCTTTCGCGCTTAGTTTGGGAATCTCGGGGACGAGATTCTTGTAAGGGGGGTAGGTCTGTCACACCCTGATTTTCATGCCACTACACTTAAGCTAACAATCATGATAAAATATGGTCTGACAAAAACTTTTGAGTGTTTTGGACCTTGCCTTGATTGGTTTTTGTCTGTTGCTTGCAAGTGCTCTAAAAATAAAATAAATCCTCCAACTCTTATACTCCTTCTCCTTGATCCAAAACTTCTGCCCAATGATCATGCCATGTGTGTAGGTCATAAAAATAATTTCTTGTGAAAATATTTTGGCCAAAAAGTATTTTCTAAATTTAGTTTTCCAAAAACCCCTGAATTGAGGTTTGCACTGCAAGTACTTAATTAAGGGCAGTAAAAATCTCTCCAAAAATATATTTGACTCCTATTAGATATAGGATACCCAGAAACCACAAAAATATAATTTTAAAAGTTATTTTACTATTTTATTTAAAAGCTTTTTCTTAAGGCCAGAAATGGTCTTTAATAGGTTAAAATTATTTTTATGATTTAAAAATAATTGTGAAAATTTAGGGAAACTCAGTGGACATATATTGTCCCTATATATGAGTTTCAACACATGGTCATGTTCAAAATATTGGTCAAATCCCTCAAATACCCTTTCTGGATATTTCAAGCTTTTGAAATATTTACAAAGGAAATATTCTCCAAAAATTCCAAGAAAATTCTAGCATGTCACATATGACATGTTTGATGATCTGGACAAGTATCATGTCATGGAGAATAGTATAACCCCATGAAATCCCCTCAAAACCATTTCTGTCCATTTTGAAGTTTGAGCAACTTTACATTGCCAAACATGTCCAAATTCTCTCAAATCTTGTGTACATGCTCAACTGGTCTAATCATTCATCTAGACCAAATGGCACAAGTTGGAGAACAAGTTAACTTGATCAAAGAGCCCCAAAACCCTCTCTGACCAGAATCAAATTTGAACAAATCTACATCACCAACTTTCTCTCCTTGATTCCAACTTTTGTGAGCAGGATCACATGACCAAATGAGGCCACCACACCTAGTGGTGCATCAAGGAGAAGTGATTTGATCAACTAGATCTACACAAGTTCATTTCTGCAAAATTTAGGGTTCACAAAGTTGCATTGGCAACTTTGCCCAAATGAACTCAAGATTGGTGGAAGGCCCTAATTATGTGTACCATTTGACCCTGTCAAGCCTCATGTCAAGTGGAGTTCATCTTCCTGCCCAAACCACCATCAAACACCTTCTGGCAGAAATTAAAAATGTATGTTTTGTCCACTTCCACTAATCTCCTTGAGCCCTCCTTTTTACCACAGCCCCTCCTAGTCCCCCTCTACAACCTGCATCTTTCCCTGCCCGAGGAGCCATGATTAAGGGGGTTAGAACCCCATTTTTCTTCTCTGGGCAGCAGCATTCTCCCTCTCTCTCAGCCTCTCTCTCCCTCCTTGGCATTCCAGAGCATCCAAGGCTCTCCCCGGCTTTTGCCCATACCCCATGCAGCTGCCAGACAAAAGTGGACACGCGAGTGCGCCTTGAAAAGTCGCAGATGCCGCCAAAGACGCTCTCTGAGCACGCCATCAAGGCCCCAACTGCTGACACGGCGCCCCCGGCCCACCTCGAGCCTCCTCGCGCCACCGAGGTGTCTCGACGTCCGCAACACGCCACCATCCTGGCCCCTCCTCTTTCCCTCTCTTCACCCCCTGCGGCGCGTGCCTAGAGCCGCCTGGCTCGCCAATGCCCGGCCTCAGACGCTGAAAGCACTGTGGCCTCGCCCGCTCCCTCTCTCACTTCCCGGCACCCTACGCGACTCCCATGAACGCCAGAGACAACTCCTCTCCTCCCTCCTGGCCTCCCGAGCTGTTGTCGCGCCACCAGGCGCCACGCCCACGGTGAGCTACGGTCGGCTATTTAAGGCCACCCCGAGCCCCTCTCGACTCCTTTGCCTCTCTCTCCTCCCAGAGACCCCTGACCAACTCACTCCTCTCCCCGCGCCTCCATCCATCACAACGGCCGGAGCGCCGCCCGGGCTCCGCCTAAATCCAGGCTATCCCGAGCCTCTCTCTCTCCCTAGCCACCCA
This sequence comes from Aegilops longissima, assembly GCA_021605205.1. NCBI lineage: Eukaryota > Viridiplantae > Streptophyta > Magnoliopsida > Poales > Poaceae > Aegilops > Aegilops longissima. The sequence continues at coordinate 314,455,513 of CM038682.1, forward strand.
GACCTCATACCACCACCTCGAGGCCCTCCGTCACCGCTGCTCATCCCGGAATGCCACGCGCTGCGGGTCAAGATGGCCGACAGCCTCCTCCGCGCCACCTGTGCCATCGCTGTTCCAGCCTCCACGGCGCGTGTAGCACATGGATGGGTGCGGCATGGCCTCCTGGTGGGCGGAGCGCCGAGACGCTCAGAGCCTCGACAATCACCGGCGGAGTTGCCTCCCAGGGCCGAGCGCTGCTGGAGGTTGAAGGCGACGGCTCGAGGCCTGGGCTCACAGATCACGACCCAGCGGGCTGGGCCCCGCCTGCTTAAGTGGAGACGGCTTCGCCAAGATCTGTTTTCTCATGGCGTTGGCGTACTCCACCCCCGCCCGACGCCGCCTCCTCGCCTGGCCCAGCCGAGCCACTGGGCCGGTCCATCGCTAAATCTGCGCCAAGGCGCTGGATAAGGGTAAAGCCCTTTCCTTTCCTTTTTCTTTTTCTCAGAAATTTCTAAAATCCATGAACAATTCAAATGGACTCCAAATTTGATGATTCAAATTTCTAGTGACTCTATAAATCATGATCTACCTGGTGGTGCAACATGCACATTTTTCCAGAGACCTTTTCTTCACAAATATTTATCAAATCCTATTCCTTCTATTCCTGTGATGAACTTTAGAAAATCACAGAGAGCTCAAACTTGATCCAAATGCCATGATTCAAATTCCCAGATGCTTCTAAGGTCATAACTTAGTTTATGAACATTTTTATTAATACTTTCTGTACCCCACAAAATAATGGGCCATTTCTTCATATTTGTCAACTTTGCAAATCCATAGAATATTCATTTGAACTCCAAATCCAGTGAAACCAACTCCTAGATGCTTCTAAAATCCTGGTTTGTTAAATGGGTACCTTTGCTAATTTTTCAAAAACATGTTTCTGTACACTTCTTGCAAATCCATAAACCCCTTGATTCCATCATATTGAAATGTTCAGAGATATCCACCGATCCAATTCCACGAAACCACTCGTTATTTTTCATATAACCAGAGATGTCCTAGAAAAGTCAAATTAATATTTTTAGAGCACTTATATTTCCTGCCTTGTTGTGTTGCTTATTGTGTGATTGTTTCCGACGTTAGTTGACGAAGTAGACGGAGTACATGGAGAAGGACCAGAAGATTTCAAGACTCAGATGAACTAGGCAAGCAGCCCTTTGACTATGTCCATGAAACCCTTTTTATGCATGTCATATATCACTTATTATTGTTGCATCGGAATCATGATGAGATGGTAAACCATGTTGGCTGGTTGCCTCACATTTCCTCATTGATACTTGCATTGTGCATGACCCTACCTCCTTATGAGGGTTATGCCGTGGGAGTAGATAGGATGCTAAAGTAGTTGCTACGCAGAAAGGGACGGAATATGCATGGTGATGGAGGCAAGTATGTTCCCAAAGACTTTTTTAAAACCCGCTGGTGCCACTAATGCCCGAGGGAGATGTTGAGCTAGGTAACCACTTGACAAAGAAGTGGTGTACCGGAGAAGGATATGTGAGTGTGGTTTCAAAACGGATTGGTTTAAGTTATGCACTGCTATTCCAACCTTACATGCGCAACCACTCTACCCTTGTATGGGAAAGGGCATTATTGATTACCTAGGCCGATACTAGCTTGGAGCCCGTGACATTAGTGACGGGGAGAGTTGGTGCTCTCTCTCGGACGGGTCGTGCTGTAGGGCGGCCAAGAACATTTTATGGGGCACCGGACACACCGCTGGTACCCCGTGCCAGTGGTATGTGACTAATATGGGAGCGAGGCTCCACAATTTTAAGTTGTGAAATGTTGGGCACGGGTGTTACTACCAATCGAGTGGACTCCATGTTAGTGTCGCCTAGGGAAAGATAGTGATCGGTGCTTACCCCGGTACTTGAGGTATCGCTGGTCGTGGATGACACGGAAGTTCCCGGATCTTGTGGGTAAAGTGTGCAACCTCTCGCAGAGTGTAAAACTATTCAATAGCCGTGTCCACGGTCAAGGACAGTTGGGTAACCGCTCTTGGGCTACGCCCATATGTTTACGAAACCTGGTGAGTATGTATGGATGAGTGGGGAGAATTATATGGGTCAAGTCCAAGGACTTGACATGATTGAGTTGGGTTGGTGCCCACCCATTTATGTTGATATCTATAACTTGTCCTCGTGGATTACATGAATCCTCTTGATGCATGCTATGCAAGTTGTTGAACATGTCATTCCACTCAAAACTAGCTTTCTGCAAAAATTTACCTATATCATGCATTGTTGAATCTTGAACCAAGACATGGGTTGCTTAAGTAGTACATTCAAAGTACTCATTGGATTACCACCGGTTATTTTATTGGCCAGCATGAAAGAACAAGATATATTGAAGAGTACCTTGGTGATGATCGTGCTAGCTAGGACGCTTTCCCAATGTAATGCCCGTAGGGTTAAGGCAGATGGCATGGGTCCAAGTTAACGCATTTAAGATTTCGGTGCGATGATATACTCAAGACTTGACCATAATGGTCCTACTTGTGTAATACGGTATGTATGGATGTAAGCCTCTTGTTATTCAGCTTCGTATGCTCAAAGTGAGCATTGATCTCGGGATCATCAGACACGCAGCATTCGGTGATCACGACTTATGAGTCGGGGTCCCCACACTTTTGGTCTGACCAATGCTATCACCGTGTTCACATGATGGTGGAAGTCCAGTGATATGGAAATTTGAATGAGTTGTTGTTGAGCCCATCAGCAGCATTTTTGTCTGCCCCATGATTCATGTTGAACATCAACCTAGTGTTGAAAACTTTGTAAGCAATGCCTTCGTGTTCCGTTCAAGAAGCCTATGCTTGGATGGAAGAAGTGACTTCCTCGAATTCATGTGCTTTAGGTGTAAGTTGCCGCCATGAATTTGAGAAAGGTTTGTTTTGTTTCCTCTGGAATCATCCCAAGTCAGTCATGCTTGTGCAAAGTATTCTATGGTCTGATAGATTGATCATCTTCATTCCATTTGCAATTCCTAGCACCCCAAGCCACTGATTGAATTGTACAAAGAAAAGAAGTTCATGCGCTAATCCTGAAGGGCCCGGACGGATATGCACAAGACTTCGTTATCTCAATGATGGTTCCCAATCAGAACTCGGTAGTGTTTTATTGCAAGACTACCATGTGATCATGCTTGTCTGGACAGCGTGTTCACATGTGTGTAGCAGAACCAACTCACGTTTTGGAGCTTGCTATCGTAGTTCATTTCCCGAGAATCTCGCAACGTCATCTTGTCGATTGTGTTGCAAACTTTCCTTTCAGACATGTTGAGTCGAAGTATCCTATCACCAATCAAATCTGAATCTCAGGCAGATATGATGGTTGGAACATTCCCAACAGTTGCATTTTGTTCCCAGCTTGCACCGCCATTGTGCCAATTTCCCATGGGCTGCCCTTCTCAGCAGTTGCTGTCCAAGATCATCTTCAAAAGTGGACTTACCATGGGTCCCATCCATTTTCGATGATAAGCAAAGTCATCCATTGCGTTGTCTTCAACAAGGTAGTCCACATCATCCATCCTAGTTCGAGTATGTCATTTCTTCGAGCTCTTTCGAACGATCAATCGTAAATTGCCTTAAGCTGGTATGAAGGGTTCCAATGATCTATGGATCAAAAGTAATTATTTTTGCCACTTAAGGGAGCAGTTCAACAAGTCACCTTTTCCAAGGTGCCCCGTTACGGGATCATGGCAATTATTTCCTCGCCACCTTGACACCGTCCACCATCTTTCTAAGCGTGGAATTGTTGCCCACCAAATCAACCCCGTTGTTTGTTCTTCCATCCCTCTCGATGTGTTCTGTGTCTCAAACTCGAGATGTTTCAACATCTCATTTTGCGAGTTGAGATTGTGTAGCTCGATCTTCGAGAAGATCAATCCTAGTAGAGTTTCTTTCTGTCATCATCGTGTCGATGAAGCTCTATAAAGCGAAGATGCCAAGATCAATATGACACAAGGAGTCGACATCTTTAAGGAGGGCAGTTGGATCATGAAGATTGTGCTAAGCCTTGCATCCCCTTTTTCTTCTCGCCACACGTCCTGAATCTCGGGACAAGATTCTTGTTTAGTGGGGGTGAGTTGTCACAGCCCTAGCTTAGTTCTTGCCTGACTCTGCGTAAGCATCCATGCATCATGTTTAAATTTCATGAAACTTGAAATGGGGATTGCCTAAACCCTATGTAACGCCCTCGATGCGGCTATATCTCCCACGTGTCGAGGCACGACTTAGAGGCATAACCGCATTGAAAGCAATGTCGCAAGTGAGGTAATCTTCACACAACCCATGTAATAAATAAGGAAAGAGATACATAGTTGGCTTACAATGCCACTTCACACAAGACATAAATAAACATCCATCATTCAGAGTACACTCAAGGTCCGATCACGGAACCAAAATAAAAGAAGATACCCCAAATGCTACACAGATCCCCGATCGTCCCAACTGGGCACCACTACTGATCAACAGGAAAAGACACATAGTAACGACCACGTTCCTCGTCGAACTCCCACTTGAGCTCGGATGCGTCACCTGCACTGGCATCATCGACACCTGCAACTGTTTTGGAAGTATCTGTGAGTCACGGGGACTCAGCAATCTCACACCCGCGAGATCAAGACTATTTAAGCTCATAGGAAGGACAGGGTAGTAAAGTGGAGCTGCAGCAAGCGACTAGCATATATGGTGGCTACATCGCAAAAGAGAGCGAGAAGAGGAGCAAAGCACGGTCGTGAAGCTAGTAGCGATCAAGAAGTGATCCTGAACTACTTACGCCGACATAACTCCAACATCGTGTTCACTTCCGGACTCACGAGAAGAGACCATCACGGTTACACACGCGTTGATGTGTATTTTATTTGAGGTCAACTTTGGGTTTTCTACAACCGACATTAATAAATTCCCATCCGCCTCATAACCGCGGGCACGGCTTTCTAAAGATATTACCTGCAGGGTGTCCCAACTTAGCCCATAATAAGCTCTCACGGTCAACGAAGGATATTCTTCTACCGGAAGACCCGATCAATCTCGAATCCCGGACTACAAGACATTTCGACAAAGAATAAAACAAGACCAGCAAAGCCGCCTGACAGCCGACAAATCCCGATAGGAGCTGCACATATCTCGCTCAGGCACATTCGGATGAGACATCCTACGAGTAAAACCAAGCCTCGAAGTTTCCTCGTGGTGGCCCCGCAGTCTACTTGAGTTTGGGCCAGCACTCAAGGAGCACCGGTCCGGGGTTAAAATAAAGATGACCTCGGCTCGCGAAAACCCGGGGAAAAGGCTTAGGTGGCAAATGGTAAAACCAAAGTTGGGCCATGCTAGACGAGTCTTATTCAAAGCGAACTGTCAAGGGGTCCCATAAATCACCCAACCGTAAGGAACGCAAAATCAAGGAACATAACACCGTATGACGGAAACTAGGTGGCAAGAGGGAACAAAACACTGTGCATAAGGCCGAGCCTTCCACCCTTTACCAAGTATATAGATGCATTAATTATAGCAGATATATATTGTGATATCCCCAACAAGTAAACATGTTCCAACAAGGAACAACATCTCCATGTTCCAACAAGGAACAAACTTCAACTTCACCGCAACTAGCAACGCTATAAGAGGGCTGAGCAAAGCGGTAACATAGCCAATCAACGGTTTGCTAGGAAAGGATGGTTAGGGCTGACATGGCAATATGGGTGGCATGATATAGCAAGTGGTAGGCATCGCAGCATAGGCATAGCAAAAGAGCGAGCAACTAGCATAGCAAAGATAGAAGTGATTTCGAGGGTATGGTCATCTTGCTCGCAATGTTCTCCGAGTTGTCGAAAGCTTGATCCTCGTAAGCGTTCTCAACAGGTTCCTCGCTCACGCACTCGCCTCCCGCTATACCCAAAGCAACAACACAAACAAAGGAACCACAATAAATCACGGTGCAATGCACAATCAACATGATGCAAAACATGACATGATATGCGGATGTGATATGCAATGCGAGCGCTCCGGAAGGAAAATGATGAACCAGGCATCAACTTGGCAAACCAAGTATGCCACTGAAAGATGAGATGATTTCGTTGAAATCGATATAAAGATCACCGAATCGGATACACAGTTTGCAAATGACAAGCAAAACAAGAATGGCACAAATCTGCCATTAACAGCATGATGCCACTTAGCAAGCAACAATAAATTAAGCTACTGCACCCAAACCTATCAACAAAGCACATGGCAGTGATCTACACAAGATGATCGACAAAAGATGAGCACTGAGCTACGGCTAGTTCACATCATAACAGGTTCAAACAAGCATGGCAAAAGAGCACAAAATATCAGGCTGGACATGGCAAAAACAGCATCAGGTTGCAATGTTCAGAGCAACAAAACTACATGCTACAGGAACTTAAAATAGCAAAACATGGCATGGCATGAATCTACTCAAAGCATAGAACAAAAGTCCCTTACTGACCATAAGCCAAAAGGATCAGAAAATATAGTAACACCCATGTCAATATCGAAAGTTTCATTAATGATTCAGCAACATGACATGTCAAAACTGATAACAAGTAGGCATATTTACAAGCTCAATGCACTCACTACAGAGCCTTATATGATAAACTAAGCATATATACATCAAGAAGACATGACATAGAAGACATACATGGCAAGAACAATAACATAGCATAAATGGATCAACCACAACAACCTAGGCAAAATTGAATAACATGTAAACAATCTGCCAGGAAACATTTGATAGCAAAAGTAGAGCTCGATTGACTCAAGCTATGGCACTCCATAATTGCAAACAAGGGCATGGATGGATAGAGCAAGACATGTTTAACAAAACATCCTTACTGAAGTATCTCAAAATATGCATGGATCTCTCGGTAGCATCAAGTTAACATGGCATCAAAATATCAGCTAAACAGGGTTGAAAACAGCAACATCAGGACACCTACTTTGCATGCTTGTGCTAGTCACCACATAGATCACAAAAATACATGGCATACACCCCTGGAAATATGGCATGGTATATTACAAAACACATGTAGGACTCAACTTCATAGGATGCACACATCAATCATGGCAAAAATAACAAAAGTGCAAGTTCTGTTAAGAAACAGAAACTAACATCACATAGCCCTCTTCTAACAGCATTTCGGGCATCAAGATGAGCTCAAATGAAAATGACGCAATGAGATGAAATGATCTACTCTTTGAGACGAACGTTTCGATATATTAAACGCGCAAAATAGACCTACAGATGCAAAGATATAACATGAAGAAAATGACACAAAATATTAACGGAAGAAAAGACTTGGAAGAAAAATGGAGGGGGAGAAGAAGTCAACGGGCGGCTCGCTCAGATCCGATCGAGGCCGATCCGCTCGGGAGCGGCGGCGGCGGCGGTTGGCCGGCGCTGCGACGGGCGGCGCGGGTCCGATGGAGGAGGAGGAGGCGGCGGCGAGCTCCTCCCATGAGCTCGCGGGGCGGGCGGCGAGGGAGGAGGGGCGGCGGGCGCGGGCGGCGCGGGCGCCCGGCACGGCGGGCACGGCACGGCGGCGCGCGCGGCGCGGAGGGCGGGCGCGCCCAGATCGGGCCTCGGGCGGGCTGCCTCGGCCCCGACGGCCTGGCGGCGCGGCGCGGCGGGCGGTGCCACGTGGCAGCCCCCGATTGGCATGCGGGCGGCGCGAGGTGTCCGGCGCCGGGCGGACGACGCGCGCGCGGGCGCGAGGGGAAAATTAGGTTTCGGGTAGAAGACCCGGATTGGAAAGGGGGTTTGCTTAAATAGGCATAGAGGAGCTAGGAGAGTCCAAATGAGGTGTAGTTTTCCACACGATCGTGATCGAACGACGGAGAGCATGGAAGTGACTTAGATGGGTTATTGGGCTGTTTTGAAGGGTGTTGGGCTGCAACTTAAAAGAGGCCTTTGCGAGAGTGCGGTTAACCGCTGAGTACCAAACGAGCTCCAAATGACCAAACTTGACCGGTGGTCTACGGTGGTATACCAAGGCCACTAGACAAACCTCGGTCCATTCCGAGAAGGTTTAGTACCGCACACGGAAAAACGTAAATGGGCCGCCGGGGAGATAGGAGTGCCGGATTGCAAAACGGACAACGGAAAAATGCTCGAATCATGAGACTAACACGTATGCAAATGCGATGCACATGATGACATGATATAAAATGCATGACATGGACAAAATGCAAATGAAGAAAACCCAACCACGGAGGGAATATCATATATCAATGCCGAAAATGGCAAGAGTTGGAGTTACAAATATGGAAAGTTACTCCGGGTGTTACAACACTCCACCACTACAAGAGGATCTCGCCCCAGATCTAGGACTGAAAGAACTCCGGATATTCGAACGGAGGTGATCCTCGCGCCCTGTGTGGCTTCTCGGTCGTAATGGTGTGACCACTTCACTTTCAGGAATTTGATTGACTTGTTGCGAGTCTTGCGCCGGTTTCTTCAAGAATAGCAACGGGTGCTCATGATAAGAGAGATCTTCTTGAAGGTCAATCTCTTCGTTGATAGTGCTGCTCAGAGTCTTGAAGCACTTGCGGTTATGACACATGAAACACATCGTGCATGTTTGCAAAGTTGGATGGAAGCTCGTTGATAGGCGAGATCGCTCTTTTCCAATGATCTTGAAAGGACCCACGATCTAGGGGCAAGCTTCCTTTGATACCGGGTTTACGAGTGCCTTTCATTGAGAGACGCGGAGGTAGACATGGTCTCCGATTTCAAAAGCCACATCACGGTGCTTATCATCATAATAGCTCTTCCGTGCGATTGCGCTGCTTTGAGATTCTCAGAATGACTTTGCACATTTCTTCCGCTTCGTGATCAAGTCATTGCCAAGAAGTTGGCGCTCACCTGCCTCGCACCAATTGAGAGGAGTACGACACTTTCGCCATAGAGAATTTCGAATGGGGCCTTGCCCAACTCGCTTGGAAGCTGTTGTTGTAGGAGAACTCCGCATATGGAAGACAATCTTCCCACTTCATACCGAAAGAAATGACACAAGCCCCGAGCATATCTTCAAGGATTTGATTTACTCGCTCAACTTGGCCACTTGTTTGAGGATGGAAAGCTGTCTGAAACGAATGTTGGTGCCCATGGCCTTCAAAAACAATCCCAAAACTTGAGGTAAAGATGCTGCCACGGTCTCAAGAGATCACTTGTGGAATGCCGCAAGGAGACAATCCTCGAGGTGTATAGCTCTCGCCAATTGAGCTGCTGTGATAGATTCTTTGATAGGAAGAAAATGAGCCACTTTAGTAAGCTTGTCAATGACAACGAAGATAGCATCATTTCCACGCTTGGACTTAGGAAAACCAGTCACTAAGTCCATTTCAATATGATCAAACTTCCATTCGGAATAGCAAGAGGTTGAAGGAGACCAGCTGGTCTTTGGTGTTCTGCTTTCACTCTTCTCGCAGACATCACATTCATTCACGAATTGAGCAATTTCTCGCTTCATTCGAGTCCACCAATATGACTGCTTGAGGTCATGGTACATCTTCGCATTTCCGTGATGAATGGATAGAAGCGAATTGTGAGCCTCGCTCATAATGACTTTTCAGATCACCCTTAGGAACCACAATCCGTCCTCAAAGAAAAGAGTATCTTTGTCATCAATGTGGAAGCACTTGTACTTGAAATGCCCTTGTCGATACCACGCTTCACCTTTTTCACCATGGTATCCAGGAGTTGAGCCTCACGAATCTGATCTTCCAAAGTAGGAGAGACTATGAGGTTGGCAAGAAAGCCTTGAGGAACAACTTGAAGATTCAGCTTATGGAAAGCTTCACAGAGATCCGGCCGAAAGGGCTTGAGGATTAGACTGCTGCAGAAGCCTTCCCGCCAAAGCATCTGCAATGACATTGGCCTTGCCCGAGTATATTCAATACTTGGGTTGTACTCTTGAATCATTTCACCCATCGAGTCTCGCCTCGAGGTTGAGGTTGGGCTGAGTGAAGATGTACTTGAGACTCTTGTGATCGGTGAAAATGTCCACTTTCCTTCCCAACAAGAGATGTCTCCATGTTATCAATGCATGGACAACGCCGCCAACTCAAGATCGTGAGTGGGGTAGTTCTTTTCGCTGGGCTTCAATCAAGGCGAGAGGTATAAGCCACAACTCTCTTCTCTTGCATTAACACAGACCGAGACCTTGAAGAGAAGCATCACGTAAAACTTCAAATGGCTTGGATTCATCAGAGGAGTCAAGACGGAGCTGTGACGAGTTTCTCTTTGAGAGTATTGAAAGCAACGCCACACTCGGGAGACCGTATATACTTCACATGCTTCGAGGAGGTTGGAAAGAGGCTTTGCAATCTTGGAGAAGTTCTCAACGAATCTTCGCAATAGCTTGCAAGACCAAGAAAATCATGGAGCTGCTTGACATTCGAGGAGGTTCCCAATTCACAATTGCGGACACCTTCTCGGGATTAACAGCGATGCCCTTGGCGGAGATGATATGACCAAGATAAAGCACTTCATCAAGCCAAAATTCACATTTGGAGAACTTCGCATAGAATTGGTACTCTCTGAGCTTGTCTAGCACCAATCGCAAATGTTTGGCATGATCCTTCTTATTCTTGGAGAAGACCAAAATATCATCAAGATAGACCAAGACGAATTCATTGGTGTAGGGGTTGAATATGAAATTCATCATCCGAGAGAATGTTGGAGGAGCATTGACAAGGCCGAAAGACATGACAGTATATTCATAAGAACCAAAGCTTGTTCTGAATGCTGTCTTGGGAATATCTTGTTCACGAATGCGAATCTGATGATACCCCATATGAAGGTCAAGCTTGGAGAACACTTTAGCACCTTTGAGTTGCTCGAAAAGCTCATTGATGTTGGGAAGTGGATACTTGTTCTTGATTGTCTTCTTATTCAATGGACGGTAATCGACGCAAAGTCGGTCCGCGCCATCCTTCTTCCGGACAAAAGAACACCACAACCCCAAGGAGATGAACTCGGTCCGATCAAACCCAGACGCTCTTGTTCATCAAGCTGCTTCTTCAATTCCTTCAGCTCATCAGGTCCAAGCTTGTATGGACGCTTGCAAACGGGTTCAATGCGTGCTCAAGATCGATAACGAACTCAATCGCCGATGAGGAGGCATACCCGAAGCTCTTCCGAAAGACATCTTGGTACTCACAAACGATCGAATCGAGAGATAGCATCCAATTCGCCCTTCTCATTGAGAGAAAACAACCAATGGTTTCATCACGAGCGCATAGATGATCACATCATTAGAAGAGTGAGTCAATTGAATTTCTCTCGCAGCACAATCAAGCTGAGCTTTGTGCCGATAAAGCCACCCATTCCGAGAATAAGATCAATATCCGAGTCACCAAGGACAATTGGTTTAGCCAGAAATCTATAATCGCCCATCTTGATAGAGACATTAGGAGCAACCAAACTAGAATTCATAAGCCTTCCGGGAGAAACAACTTGCATAACTTTGGACAGAATCTCGTGTCAACATTGTGCTTCATGCAAAAGGATATGACATGAAAGAATGCGATGCACCAAGATCAAATAAGACTTTTGCAGAATATCATTAATCGAGAGATTACCCATTATCACATCGTAAGATTCCTCCGCTTGAGCTGCATTCATCATATTGACCTTTGCAAACTTGGGATTATGCTTGACCACCGCATTGCTGGAAGATTTCACAGAGGAGGAGGCGAAGGCGCCTCTGTTGAAGCACTTGTTCGCATAGTGACCTTTCTCGCTAACATTTGTTGCAAGTCACCTCCGAGAGCGGACGGTGGTAAGGAGCACTTGACCTTGGAGCTTGAGAATTAGACTTGTTCGATAGCTTGGGTTGGGTGGGTGGGAAGATCCACGGCCACCGAGTTCTTCTCGCCGATAAGGCCGACGGAACGGAGGAGGAGGAAGGTGGAACTTCGCGCTTAGCTGCCACTTGAGAGGAAGAAGAAGACTGAACTGCATCCCCGATTCTCTTCTTAGAAGCCTCACATTTGAGCTGGGCAGCTTCTTGCTTCAAAGCCATGTTGTAGAAATCATCATACTTATCTCGCTCAAAAAGCACAAGAGCTAATTGCAGATCTTCTCTCGTGCCACCTCTGAATTGATAGATCATACTCTTCTCATCGTGTACGCCTTGCTTAGCAAAACAAGCGAAGCTTCGAACTGGATATTGTATTGATAGACAGACATGTTGCCTTGCTTGAGATTGCGGAACTCCTCACGCTTGCTCTCAACAACACTTTTGGAATGTGATGAGCTCAAATCACGGGGAACTCATCCTGTAATGACACGACCTCCTCTCGAATCTTTGTATTGTCGGTACCACTCAAAGCTTGATCCTTGAGTTGAAACGATGCAAACTTGACAAAGTCCTCGTGTCCGACATTGCTACAATCAAAATGCTTGCAGATGTCCACAAGCCAATCGTCGCCGTCTGTGGCCTCAACACGTAAACCGAAAGACTTCGCTGATTAGCGAGGAACCGACCGAGAGTAGCAAAGTGCGGCTGATTGTTGCCTTGACCTTGATTTCCTTGATTGCCTTGCCCTAAGCACGCTTCTTGCAAGAGCTGCAAAATCATCTCGAGCATTGGCATTGGTGGCTGCCATGATAGCTTGCCGTGCCTCCGGAGGCGGAGGTGGAGGTGGAGGGTTCGACCGATCCCCATCATTGCGATCCGGATTCGAGACGCTACATGGAGCCATCCTCAAGAGGGTGACATCCGTTAGTCCTTTGATAGACAAAAGATAAGTAGAATCAACGGATAGAAATTGCAACATATAGTCTTCACAATAAACATTCAACAAGAATGAACGAATGAATTCCAAAGTTAATCATCACACGCCCATTAAGGTGAGAAGCCACTTAGATAAAGATATGGAAACAACATCTGCCTTAGAAACAAATCGAATATCACAACTGAAAACAAAAGATTGGCTTCTAGAATGAGCCGAACAAACACATGATAGAGATTTCGCCAAAGTGTTCATGGTGGGGCCCACACGGACACGACGATAGCGGACGTCACGAATGACAAACAAGACGCCCCGAATCAGCATAGCCAAGGATTCTTTAAGACGCCTCGCACCAAAGTAACTCGACCGTGAATGGGCGGACCACTAGACGTTGAACCCCAATCTCAAATCATACATCCGTCGGAAAGATATCCTATAAGCTACTAGAATTCCACCTATAAACTCCCAAACTTTCGGTTATGCAATCTGGTGTTGGGGATACAGGGACACAAAATATATCACCCAAACTAACAATACCTAGATCCAAATGTATCCATCCGTCAACACATAACCAAGAAATCCTCGAAATCGTGGTACCTCGACCTTAAAAACATCCGTTATACAAGTCATGGCAATACTCCCTTTTCGCCTCAAGATCGGGCTATCGGGTTATCTCACCAACAACTGCATAAAAGAGATTTCGATGTCGGCAAAACTCGTATTCCAGAATCGCAACGATAAAATTGTGACGACAACACCTCGGAGCTCAACTCCCCGGACACCGCCACAACCCCTAAATGTCGAGGCACCAAGAACAATGTTCTCGCAAAAACCATCGAACGATTCCAAGATACCCACGTGATCCTAAAAAAATTTAGTGAAATTTGAGGAGAGAAGAGTCAAAACTCTACGTCAGATACCTCACCAGAGCGATTTAAGGACTGGGAGTAAAAAGAATCCTACTCTCCGATATATATAATCCTAAGACTCAAAACATTTTCCATTCTAGACTCAACAACGCCAAAGAAACAATCAAGTAGGGGCTCCTAAGTCGGGAAGGCTCGATTACCAACTTGTAACGCCTCGATGCGGCTATATCTCCCACGTGTCGAGGCACGACTTAGAGGCATAACCGCATTGAAAGCAATGTCGCAAGTGAGGTAATCTTCACACAACCCATGTAATAAATAAGGAAAGAGATACATAGTTGGCTTACAATGCCACTTCACACAAGACATAAATAAACATCCATCATTCAGAGTACACTCAAGGTCCGACTACGGAACCAAAATAAAAGAAGATACCCCAAATGCTACACAAATCCTCGATCGTCCCAACTGGGCACCACTATCGATCATCAGGAAAAGACACATAGTAACGACCACGCTCCTCGTCGAACTCCCACTTGAGCTCGGATGCGCCACCTGACCGCATCATCGGCACTGCAACTGTTTTGAAGTATCTGTGAGTCACGGGACTCAGCAATCTCACACCCGCGAGATCAAGACTATTTAAGCTTATAGGAAGGACAGGGTAGTAAAGTGGAGCTGCAGCAAGCGACTAGCATATATGGTGGCTACATCGCAAAAGAGAGCGAGAAGAGGAGCAAAGCACGGTCGTGAAGCTAGTAGCGATCAAGAAGTGATCCTGAACTACTTACGCCGACATAACTCCAACATCGTGTTCACTTCCCGGACTCCGCGAGAAGAGACCATCACGGTTACACACGCGTTGATGTGTATTTTATTTGAGGTCAACTTTGGGTTTTCTACAACCGACATTAACAAATTCCCATCTGCCTCATAACCATGGCACGGCTTTCAAAGATATTACCCTCAGGGTGTCCCAACTTAGCCCATTATAAGCTCTCACGGTCAACGAAGGATATTCCTTCTACCGAAGACCCGATCAATCTCGAATCCCGGACTACAAGACATTTCTACAGCAATAAAACAAGACCAGCAAAGCCGCCTGACAGCCGACAAATCCCGATAGGAGCTGCACATATCTCGCTCGTGGCACATTCGGATGAGACATCCTACGAGTAAAACCAAGCCTCGAGTTTCCCGTGGTGGCCCCGCAGTCTACTCGTTTGGCCAGCACTCAAGGAGCACTGGTCCGGGGTTAAAATAAAGATGACCCTGCTCGCGAAACCCGGGAAAAGGCTTAGGTGGCAAATGGTAAAACCAAAGTTGGGCCTTGCCGACGAGTCTTATTCAAAGCGAACTGTCAAGGGGTCCCATAAATCACCCAACCGTAAGGAACGCAAAATCAAGGAACATAACACCGTATGACGGAAACTAGGTGGCAAGAGGGAACAAAACACTGCATAAGGCCGAGCCTTCCACCCTTTACCAAGTATATAGATGCATTAATTATAGCAGATATATATTGTGATATCCCCAACAAGTAAACATGTTCCAACAAGGAACAACATCTCCATGTTCCAACAAGGAACAAACTTCAACTTCACCGCAACTAGCAACGCTATAAGAGGGCTGAGCAAAGCGGTAACATAGCCAATCAACGGTTTGCTAGGAAAGGATGGTTAGGGCTGACATGGCAATATGGGTGGCATGATATAGCAAGTGGTAGGCATCGCAGCATAGGCATAGCAAAAGAGCGAGCAACTAGCATAGCAAAGATAGAAGTGATTTCGAGGGTATGGTCATCTTGCTCGCAATGTTCTCGAGTTGTCGAAAGCTTGATCCTCGTAAGCGTTCTCAACAGGTTCCTCGTTCACGCACTCGCCTCCGGCTCTACCCAAAGCAACAACACAAACAAAGGAACCACAATAAATCACGGTGCAATGCACAATCAACATGATGCAAAACATGACATGATATGCGGATGTGATATGCAATGCGATGCGCCCGAAGGAAAATGATGAACCAGGCATCAACTTGGCAAACCAAGTATGCCACTGAAAGATGAGATGATTTCGTTGAAATCGATATAAAGATCACCGAATCGGATGCACGGTTTGCAAATGACAAGCAAAACAAGAATGGCACAAATCTGCCATTAACAGCATGATGCCACTTAGCAAGCAACAATAAATTAAGCTACTGCACCCAAACGTATCAACAAAGCACATGGCAGTGATCTACACAAGATGCTCGACAAAAGATGAGCACTGAGCTACGGCTAGTTCACATCATAACAGGTTCAAACAAGCATGGCAAAAGTGCACAAAATATCAGGCTGGACATGGCAAAAACAGCATCAGGTTGCAATGTTCAGAGCAACAAAACTACATGCTACAGGAACTTAAAATAGCAAAACATGGCATGGCATGAATCTACTCAAAGCATAGAACAAAAGTCCCTTACTGACCATAAGCCAAAAAGGATCAGAAAATATAGTAACACCCATGTCAATATCGAAAGTTTCGTTAACAGATTCAGCAACATGACATGTCAAAAACTGATAACAAGTAGGCATGTTTACAAGCTCAATGCACTCACTACAGAGCCTTATATGATAAACTAAGCATACATACATCAAGAAGACATGACATAGAAGACATACATGGCAAGAACAATAACATAGCATAAATGGATCAACCACAACAACCTAGGCAAAATTGAATAACATGTAAACAATCTGCCAGGAAACATTTGATAGCAAAAGTAGAGCTCGATTGACTCAAGCTATGGCACTCCATAATTGCAAACAAGGGCATGTATGGATAGAGCAAGACATGTTTAACAAAACATCCTTACTTAAGTATCTCAAAATATGCATGGATCTCTCGGTAGCATCAAGTTAACATGGCATCAAAATATCAGCTAAACAGGGTTGAAAACAGCAACATCAGACACCTACTTTGCATGCTTGTGCTAGTCACCACATAGATCACAAAAATACATGGCATACACCCCTGGAAAGATGGCATGGCATATTACAAAACACATGTAGGACTCAAATTCATAGGATGCACACATCAATCATGGCAAAATAACAAAAGTGCAAGTTCTGTTAAGAAACAGAAACTAACATCACATAGCCCTCTTCTAACAGCATTTAGGGCATCAAGATGAGCTCAAATGAAAATGATG